>DWLS01001045.1:0-24228 GCA_018246255.1 Pachliopta kotzebuea | reverse complement strand
GACTTGGACAGACCGACGACTGACCCTTGACCGACTGACTAACAACTTGAAGAGCTGCGAGCGGCGGAGCTGACGGCGAGTGAGGTAAGTACACGCACGCACAGGTAATATCTGTGAACCTTGTGCCGCGGGCTCCCGAACCCGTACTTGTTCCGCACAAAAATAATTTTGATTTATTGATTGATTTTTAAAATTTATCCCTTTATGGGAAAGGCAAAAACCACAGTCTATACAGACAACTCTGTCAGAAAATAATTTTGGTTGATTGATTGATTTTTAAAATTGATCTCCTCATGGAAAAGGCAAAAAACCACAGTCTATAAAGCCAAATCTGTTAGAAAATAATTTTAGCTTTGTAGTTTTAACGAATAATTTTTCTTCTTTTTTTTTGTTATTTTTCCTATTTATTCTTGAGATATTGAACATAGGTATTTCTAATTATTCATACGCTTGGGCAGGGCATCTTGCTCGTAGGACTGACGGCTGATGAAGGAGTAAGGGCCTAGAGTGGCAGCTGCGTACAGGTATACGTATATGGTGGAGATCTTGGGAATCCTCTGGATGCAGACAGCGCAAGATCGATCAAAGTCTCCGACCAAAATCTTTGAGGGAGGCCTACTTCTTAAAGTGGACGGTTATCGACTGATGATGATAATGATAATTATCATATTACTCAATTTCTATATTACGCCTAGTGTTAGCTATGCTCTACATCATTGAATCAGGGATTAGGAAATGCTTACAACAGACATCATTGGAATAGCTCAGCGGATTAGTAAGCTAAAGTGGCAATAGGCGGCTCAAGTAGTGCAAGGATTAGAAGGTCGATGGTGACAAGTCCATCAGTAAAGACTGTATTGACAAGTTTGATTAGTAATGTATGTCAGTTGCATGGAAATGTTGGATTCATGTGTATTTTGATTGAACGCTTTGGAAATTTATTGGGTAGGCAGGTTGTAGTAAAATGACGATGACAGTACCTCAAAGTTTTGTTACTACAATAACAATAATAGTATTATATAATAAGTAAAGTTTTATAAATATATAATTGAATAATTAGGTATTAAAAACTGCTACTTGTGGTAGATCTCTGTTGTTGGATACCGTCTAAGTTACCACCGTAGCTTCTGTTGCAGCTGACAAACAGTAGTGTCCAAACATTACTGTGTCTATTTGATGGGAGTTGTATGTTAGTGAGATTACTCGGGTAACGATACTTAACAAATAAGGTATCATCTTAACCAGCGCCACGTCATGGGCAAGCGTATGTTACCATCAGGTGTACATTACTCGTCTCGTCGCCTTATATCATAATAATAAATTATATGTTTGTGTTTATAATATAAATTTTTTGTTTGGCACCTATTTGTATTTTATTTTTTTTATCCTCTTCACATCCTGAAAGGTTGATTATAAGAGAATGCCTTGTGGCATTATATCCGCTATTTTGTTTATTGTGTCTCTCTTGTAAATAATGTTTTTCCTTTTTTTTTATTATACAAATAAAGTGTAAATAAATAAATAATGTAGGTAGGGTTCACATCTATCCAACACGAGCCCGCCCCGACTCCGGGAATCGCGTAAGGAGGTTCAAAAACGGAATGATTTTTAAAAAATATACGTGGCAGCGGCCGCGCCCGTTTATAATAAGAGAAACCGAACGGAGCGCGGGTAAAAAGTCCAAAGCATACCCTTTTCGAATTTTGTTCGAAAAAGAACGATCCGGCGATAAATATTGAAATATGAAATGGAGATATGATACTTTTTGTTCGGTCCGCCGGCCGCGCAACGTTTTTGTCTTTGCCCTTTTTATTGTATTACATTTTTTTCGTTTTATTTAATTTCACGTTTTTAATGGCGCTCTGAACGCGGGTTAATGGCTCAGCCGGCGGTGCGCCCGCGCTACCGTTTTATTGGGCATTAATTTTACTATTATGGTCGTGTGTATGAATTGGTCGGTGATATACACGGCTTCATAGTCACCAGCGGAAGGCCGTCGTAACGAATCTTTAATTGGTGCGTTAGAATTTGTTACCGCTCGTACTGAATGAAACCGTTTAAATATTATCTTGTAATAAAACCATCGGCTTTCAAATTAATAGAAAACTACAGTGGTTAGTTACATTATCGAATGCTTAGCTGTTTTTTTTTATTTGACCTCATGGTAAATTATACATTTGCCAATAACAACACGGCGCTGGTTAATATGGTGTTACAGGTGTTAAGTCTCCTTACTCCATCATTACTCTAGCATATAGCACCCTTCACGCCGGAACATGTTCGCACTTAACTATTCTCTTGATATGGTTTCCAGGCCTTTGCACATTGAATTTTTTAAACCACAATTATTCATTATCTGCAAGTTTTAATGCATTGTATTGTAAACATCTTACTTTCGACATTGTATTCAAGTTTGAATATTTTTCTTTTGCCGATTACATTTAAACGACGTTATTCAATGATAAATACATTTTTTTTATCATTCCGCCGCATAGCGGGACCGGGACCTTGTGTTTCCTCATGTATTAATTTCGCACTTACTGTTTTACAATCTTTTTCTTCTTTCATCCTTCTACTATTTCATATCTTGTCTTACTTCTTCATCTTCAATGCATCGCTAGTCGAAATCTCACTTGACGCTATATAAATATTATGTTTATGATTGACTAAGAGCTAAAATCACGCTTAAATCTGTCTCCGTCTTTAACCCCAAAATTTCGTAAAACTATAAGATTGTATTAGGCTACTGCCTCAGCTTAACAAAACTGGTTTTATTGATCTAAGATTTTTTTTACTTATGCTAATTTCACTCACCGTAGCCAAAAATTAAAGATTTGGATCTTCAATGTAGCATATTACTTATATAGGCATTTCAATTACAGATATTGAATCGAATAAGTATAATAAATGTTGATTAGCTTTGGTTAGAATCTATGTCTGTGTTTAACCGTTTTACTTTAGTGAGTTATTTTGTCACAAACATATAGAGTTGAATAGATAGTTTATGAATTATTCCACCGGCCTCTTACAGTACCTATTAGCCTCAAACTGGAATAGTTCAAGAACTAAAGTAACAAATGGAAATAAAACGGCATTAACATAATAAAGAATAAGATCCGGAGCGCTGCGTCACTTCACTCATCGCTCTTTCGATCTGAATTGAAAAAAAGTAATGAATGTAAAAAAAAAACGCCCCAACTCGTTTCTGAGGATTTCATATTTTAAAATAAGATCTGTGTTTTGAATAAGGAGCAAGTTAGTGCTAAGTCACGTTCGGAATGCTCGTATAATTTTATTTCGATTGTTGCCGCGAGCTAGTCCCGTCCCGCGTCGATGTCTCAGATTCGAGGTTAATTAGTTTTTATCATTCCAGTTAATTAATACCCTTAGAAGTACCTCCTCCTGAACTTGGAATATTCCAAAATGTTATAATGTATATATATATATAATACAGATTAAAAATAATATCTATACCGAAAAACAGTACTCATGCACTCTACTAGCTATAGTACTATGGGTCAGTATTTTTGTACACGTAGTTAATATTAATGATACTGTCTCAATGTCACCAGTATGGTGGTAGTGTAAACACTTCAGATTACTTCGTAGGTAGTCACAAAAACAACCAAAATTATTAAAAAAAAAAACAGGAATGTTGAGTACAGATTTATACCGCCGAGTGTGTAAACTAACAGTTATGTATTACAGCGCCATCTATGAATCTTAGTATACTCTATTTAAGGAAAATTTAATATGTACTTGACAATTTGTTTATGCAGTTTAAAGATCATTATATTTTTTGGATTCTCTCTCGACAGATTCTAAAGTCACCCCAAACTGTGAGAATACATTATAAAAGATCCAAAATAATGTACGTCCATCAGTTGAGATGATGATCATTGCAAAATCATTATTAATGAAATGTGTTTTTTTATAAAATATCATCGGTTGAAAAACCATACACATCTTGGAATGACATAATTCTTTTTTTTGTTATAAGCCGATAAACGTCCATAACTGAACATAGGCCTTACCCAATAATGAGGAATTTGGGCCAACTTCCCCCACGCTGACACAAAGCGGGTTAAAGGGGAGACGGAGCTTCGTTTGTTGATTAACAAGATGCACTACGAACAAATGAGATTGACTTGGGTCCTATGAGTTATTGTGTGGGACCACACCCACCCCTTAATTCACTTTTTATTTAAACATATTTATACCACGTGTTGTGATATTGTTTGAATTGACAAATTTCTTGCTATCACCGACTTCAAATAGCATATTTTAATTTTGTTTTTTTTCCATGTTTAGTTTGTACAATTTGGGCTTTGATTCTGCTACTGTAACCCATGTTTGATTGTAAATTATTACAATGCAAATAATCTAAAAAATCTTTTTTCTGTATTCATTCACGTACATTGGAGGAGCAAATAACTAAACAGAACTAGTCACTTTAAGCACGTATTTATTAGGAACGTAGTCAAGGAAAGACAAAAATTAAACAACTTGGTTATATTTTTAAGGTATACATATTTATTAATAAATTACGCTGTCACATGATATAAATTATTTACAATTAATACAGTTATATAAAAATATTTCCACGTATTATGGCCGGCAGTAGGCGATCGTGCGCGGGGGTGCCTCGCGGTGGCTTGCGGGGCATCCCGGAGCCCGATCCGAAACTAAGGCAACATTAATTAACTTCAAGCTCAAATTTTCAAAGAGAAGCTGCGATATCATTCTGTTAAGTGACTAATAAATAAAATAACAACAGATTATGTCGAAGATAAATAAAAAATAACATTTAAACGTTTAACATTGACTAGAGAGCGAGGATTCGGTCTTCCATGCGACTTCTCGTAGGCATTCGATAGGGTGTAACACTTATCATTTATTTAATAAATTAATAAATAATTTATATAAAAACTCCTTTACATTATTAAACTCCGAATTGTATAAAAAAATCGTATTCAGTTATCATATTAGCAATACATTCTTCTCTGGGCATTGTAAAGTCTTGGTGTACCGCAAGGGGCTTGCTTTGGTACAATACATTTAACAATATATATATTATCGTCAGTCCTTGTAACTTTCGTATTATTGTTCGAGTAACTCGTTAGTTATCGGCTACGTTGAGATAGAACGCCGCTAAAGAGTCTCCCTTCTGGCCCACAGCGCGCGCCTGGTACTGGCCACTATCTTCGGAGTTGCACTTTGAGATTTCCAGGCGATAAGAGTTTCCTTCCATAGTGAAGTTGTACCTAGACGAGCTTTCGTCTATGGGCTTTCCGTCCTTCAGCCACTGAAGTTGGAGTGGTGGCTGAAATATAAGTATGGTAATTATAATACTTAATTGAGGACTCTTTTGTCAAAAGTCTTTTGAAAAATACCTTGGTCGGGGATAACGACCGTAATGTATTCTGTCATCAGCAGTGTAAAAAAAAGTGTTTAAGATTAAATTGTACTGTATTAGCTTTAGCAGTCTAATGCATTTTTGGTAATGATTAAAAATTATTTTCAAACACTCTTACCCATGTTTTGGTTTATGTGGCCGTAGACCTTTCAGTTAAATACCACCACAGCCTCTATTTCTGGTGCTGAATAGTAGTGAGCTGTTACTGTGTTCTGGTTTTAAATGACGTTGTGGCTAATAAAATTACTAAGACTAAACATTTTGTTAGAAGGTGACGAACCTGATCAGATGCAGGAAATATCACTCTAACTTGCCTCTTTGTTACGGAATGTTTTAACTGTCATAACTACGTCGATAAAACTAATTACTATTAGGTAACAGTTTTGAGTAATCTCTCAATGAAAACACAGAAAAAAAATACCTTCTCCAATTCAGCGGTGAACACGGCGGACTCAGATGTGGCGATGGTTGTGGAAGCAGGGAATAGGGTGTACTGGGGTGCCGAGGGCGTCTCGCCAGCTACCGACACCACCAGAGTGCATGACGAGAACGACTCGCCTGCGTCGTTGAACGCCTCGCATGTGTATACGCCTAATGGTAAAACAATCGTTAGTTAAGTAACAGTATCAAATAAGAGGTACACGATTAATTTTCAACAGCAGTTCATTGAGTTTCCAAAGTATATGGAGAGGATTATCATCACCATTGTTGTCATCATACCCATGTAAAGATTTCCACACCAATCGATCCACCTTTCCTCGCATCTAATGATTAGATCAATATCTTACTGTCTATGTAGCACAGCCAACAATTAGCTTAATATTTTTTAAATATACTAAATAATATTATTATTATTATCCGTCGGAAAATCCATATAAAACTTTTATATCGATCTCTGCTAGATCCGAATCCGCGTCCCTAGTATATGGTATATACAGACTGTATGTCATAAACTAACCGGCGTCCTCAGGGAATATCTCTGCAATGTGCAGCTTGTGAATGTTTGCCTCGCTGGAGTATTGGAAGTCCTTTGAGGGCTTGATCTCCTTGTAGTTGTGCAGCCACACCACGTCGAACCTCTCCGCGCCCACGATCCTGAATCATGTCATATTTATCATTGTCAATTTGTGATATTTTTGCAAATGTATTGATTCTAACCTATATCGATTTATAATATAGTATTGTAGAAAATCTAAATATTGGTACATGAGCATGTTAGTTTGTGAGGACTTTACAAAACCATAGAAAATATTCTTGAATCATATAATATTCAGATAAACTAAATTTATTTATTTATTTTGCAGAAAACCAACAGCCGTTTACACAAAATAGGTATAATATTAAATAATAAAATAGCCAATAAAAGGTCTTCACAAATAAAAGACATATTAGACAAATATTACAGCGCAAACAGAACAAAGAGAAAGACAAAAAAAATCTAACGAAAATAAAGTTGCAAAATCACAATAAAAAGAGTTTGACTTAGTTTAATTCTTACAGTTGCCACTAATGAAAAAGGTTCGACAAAAAGCTTGTCTTACAGAGGAAATTGTAAGACTAAAGAGGACAAACAGTTCTTGCATTTGAGCGGGACCTTCACTCGATGATGAGTGTGTATTTACTAGTTTCGATATAATAGGAGATTAAAACGTAAATTCTCATTACATCGTGAATTTACGACCTGCAACACTTTTTAAACCGCAACATAGTAATTTTTTAAATTTACTGTTTACGGGCAGAAATTAGCGATGCGTTGTTGCTACCTAGACAGTCTCCAGCAATTAAGATCTAGCACTAGAAATGGTGGTGCAATTCTTTACCTGCAGGACAACGTAACCGAGTCTCCGTCGTTGACGATCTGTGAGAGCGCGTGGTCCACGATCCTGGGTGGTTTGTCTCCTCCCAACTTGCCCGGGCTGGTCGATGCTATTGCTTCGGCCGCTATAAACCAGAAAGGTTTTAGCAATAATTAACAATCTTACTTACATTATATCCTTTAATATATATAAAAGTGTTCGATTTGTATTAATAGATTCAATTATTAACTTTAATAAATTACTGTAGGTATCTTCCTTTAACTTTAGCTACTGTTTAAAAACGTATTTTGCGAACTTTTTCGGAGATTAGACGGTAGTGAGAAGGGTTCGAAAAAATCCTACCACCATCTAAACATGGGTTCCCGGAATCGATCCAAGAATTTTCATGTTATTAACAAGCGGTAAAGTTCTGCACTAAGAAGGTAATTAAGGTCTTTCTTATAGATATAACTTTATTTTGAATTTACCCATACCATGTAACTGTAATCACTTATAACCAAGCTTTCACGGCCATAATGGTGGCCGAAAGCATCGACATCACCCGGAAAAAAAAAACTTATAACTGTAGTACTTTAAATCTAAATTATTTTGTAAATCCTCTGCCTAGTCTTAGCAAACAATGACTAAGAGTCAATAAGTGAATGAAAATATACCAATCCCTAAAGTAATCTTTTTTGGGTATTTTTTTATTTTGATAAAAATCGCGTAATCCCCATATTATATATACAGACCTTTAACGGTGACCTTGCACTTAGTCTCCACTTCACCCTGGCTGTTGATAGCCTTCAGCGAGTACACGCCCTCGTCCTCTGGGAACACCTCGTTTATGGCCAGCGACGCCACGCTGTTCTTGTATTTAAGGTTTACGACCTGGAAGCAGTATTAACAGGATTTTTATGCATTCATTAATTTATCATGTTATTATAAAATTGATCGGGCAAGGAAAGTAAAAAAATTAAATAATTTAATTTTATCTTCCTGTTACTAAACAGTATTGTGACACTATTGTTGGAGTGCAGAAATGATATTGCGGTCTCGCCTTTCTAGTTGGTCTTCTGCATTGGTGATGTACCATTAATGAATATTTGAAATTGTAGGTACTGACCTCGGAGGAGTGCAGCGGCTGTCCGTCCTTGTACCACTCCACGCGTGG
Organism: Pachliopta kotzebuea; assembly: GCA_018246255.1. NCBI lineage: Eukaryota > Metazoa > Arthropoda > Insecta > Lepidoptera > Papilionidae > Pachliopta > Pachliopta kotzebuea. The sequence continues at coordinate 15,842 of DWLS01001045.1, read as the reverse complement.
GTCGGGGTCGCCGCGCACGCTGCACGACAGCAGCAGCGGCGCCGCGTCGCGCGCCGTCAGCGTGTCCGGTAGTGCGCGCGCAAACGACGGCGCGCACATTGAAGAGTCCGAAGCTGGTACTGTTATAAGCAGACACTCCATTAAGAGCCGATAGCGCGATTACAACCAAATAAGGTTCTTAATACGTAATTTATTTTCATAACTTTTTATACAATGTTTCGACTTTATAGAATGTTGCGTTAGTAACACTGCACCGCCTTATCGCTCTCGTCACCTTGAAACACAAGGTATTGAGTCTCGCTTCGTTAGCAATTTTAAAAACAACAATTGTTTAAAACTTGTAATTTTTGTTCGAAAATATTATACGTTATGTCTATCAGCAGATCATAAATCTCTACTAAACCAACATCAACATCTATTATAAACACAGATGTTTTCTACTTACAAACAAGTTCTTTGGTGGCACTTCTTGACCTGGAGGAGGTGGAGTCTGAATCCAGCTTAGCACCGTACTTCTTTTTGCCTGGATCTATAGAACTCTGTGGGGAATATTTCGGCCGCGGCGCTTGACTTTTGCTGGGCGGGTCGATGGTAACCTGTGGATATAAACATTGTCCTCATTAGTGTGTCGAGGACAGGGCTGTGTAGCAGCTGGTTAATACATAATTGGGAGCGATTCAGGATGAGCAGGACCTTCAGTAATGAAGTGCACGAAAGAAAAGAAGAAGATCATTACTGACTCCAGAAAGTCCCTTGTTAGACTTTCGCGTCTTCAAGAGAGAGACTAGACTTCTTATGTTTTACCATGCTGTATAGATAAATATAAAAGTGCGTGTAAAGAGCCTTGAAGTATTGCATACCTTGGTCTTGGTGATGATCGGCGGTGGCGCGGGCTTAAGAGGTTTCTCGATGTACCGCCGGTCACCCGAATGCAGGAAGTTGTGCGCAAGCTGCGCCTGCTCGGGGCTGACCACCTCACCTGCGGAGCATAAAATGTTGTCCTGTTACCAAGTGATCTTATCTTCAATTCGGACGCACAATTTATTTAATTGAGACCAACCTTTAATATACAAACTAAAGTTAGAACAAAAATATATGTCTAAACATATGTCATCGAGGCTGTTTGTACTTTGCGGTAGAATAGGAAGCTGCAGTGTCTGTTTTATTTTTTTTCAAGCATGGAAACGTCTTCGTCCTTCACCTGATAGTAAGTTATATTGACCGTTTATAAGAATATGATGAATGAAAAACACAGCGTCACTTTGCTCTCGAGATCTTGTTGCCTTGGTATCAAAATTATTTCACTAACTGCATCGCCTTTTAAACCTAAACATGTCTCTATTGTGTCTTCAATAATAGACTTATCACCAATACACTATTTTTCCCCATTCTGCGTGATCCGCTTACCTTCTACGATGACGACGCAGGAGGTCTCATCCGTGCCATGAACGTTGGTCGCGACGCAAGTGTACTTGCCGCTGTCTTCCGGCCGACAGTCGATGATCTCCATGGTCACCACACCATCGGAGTGCGTCATCGTGTAATCGTATTTTGAAAGCTCTCGCTTGTCCTTGTACCTGCGAGTACATGAAAAATTTATACTTCACCAAAGATCCAATCTATATAAAAGAAGAAACTTCAAACGATTTAAGTTATTTTAGGGTCTTTAATACTACAATTTTTTTTTATGTTAAATGTGGTAACATTTGTCTGCAAAATCAAAACAAGGCCGTTGACTCCGTTTCTTCGCTCGCCTAGAATAATCTGGCACACATATGACTGATTCATACATAATTTTCAGTTATTTTACACTACTAATGTGGTTTCTAGTAACGCTAGAATAACTTCATCTAAAGATTAACAAAAAGCAATTTTTATTGTATCTGTTACGTAACGCCTAACCACTAGGCTTGTTCAGTTATATTTATATATTGGATTAAATTCCGAAACCTAATGTGAAGGGGACAAATCTGGCTGACCAGCTACCACTCTCATATTACAAATCTCTTACAGAGTTGCTTTGTTTCGATAGTCAACATACTCAGACTGATATGGAGAAGCGCTTGAATATTTTCAGCCTCATTGTTGTTTAATATCAAGTGAAAATGGGGTCATGAGAAGGACTATCGTTGGTAAGACAAAAAATGAAAATGTACCATTTGACAGTGGGCGTTGGTTTGCCGCTGAGACAGCAAAGCAGCTTGCAGGTGTCGCGGGCCTGCATGACACGCGGCCGCAGTTGGAAGGTGAAGGCGGGTGCGGTCTCGCTGGACTCCTGCCAGAAGGTGTAAGGCAGCGGCTCGCGGCGGCGCGGCGCCTCCGGCATCGGCTGGCGTTGGACGCGCGGGACAGCTGCAATGAGAAAATATCAATGAATTAAAAAAAACATTAGTTTATATTTTTTTCTTTGTCTGTCTGTGTGGTATCGTAGCTAATACACTTATGTGCTAATTTCGTTGTAGACATTCGAAAGGCGACATAATACACTAACTTTTCTGATATAAACATATTTTCGCTTACTAAAAAATCTCAGTCATTTGAAATGAAATAAATTTTTTGGTTATGATTTTTTTATTTCTAGAGATTTTTGTATCAGCCCAGAAAGTGTTTTAAATTTTTATATATTTTATGGCTTGGTTATATAGTTTATTATAAATGCACAATGTTAAAGTTGAAACATTTAACGTATCTAAACAATTATTATAACATATCTATAATTAATTTCAAGTAAATTAAATCGATTAAAAATATCATAAAATTATTACATATGTATATCCTATAGGTACATATGTTTATCAATAAGTTTGGTCACGGCTCAGACCGAGCGTAGAGTCTGATGTGACATTTATTGGGTGCGAGGGCTATAAATATTTCCCCAAGTGAATTTATAGCTCAATTGTTGTCAACATATCAAGCCGACACCTAATAATTCACAACAATCCGGCGTCTATTCTCGACGTCGAGTGATGTAATCTATACCTGTTGCCATTTTGTATAATTTTTTATTAAAATTTATAATAGGAGCTTGGACACTTCATCAAGTATTGTATACGAAATTTACGCTTAAAGGATTTTTTATGAACAAGCGTAAATCTTTATAACATTAATTAAACCCACTCAAGACTGTTAATTAGTGAATTAATGACTTGTGTGTTTTTATAGATAATGAATAATAATTCAATGTCTTAAAAAAGTTTATTGACTTCCTTAAAGTAAGGAAATAATACTTTAGTCATGTTTTTACATACATTTTTTTTTAATTAGTTAGTAATATATTCTTTAAGATGTAATATCAGATATACGTTTCACGTCTGTTTTAGGAATCCAAGCCTACTCTCACAAATGAGAGTAATGTGAATTTATCCACTACGTCGATCAAGTGCAGGATGAAGGATGTAATATGTGCATGTTAACTGTTATTTATTAGAAATTGTCGGTATCATATCAACATTTTTCTTTACTGGAAGCATAAGCTCAGTAGGATCGAACCCGGGCCTTTTGGACACGTATACCGAGTTCCATCACACAATCTGAGACGTTACCGGTTTATTTCAAGAAATGTCAAATTAGATTAGGTTAGCGACTCACGTTGCACGTTGAGGAAGACCACCTCCTCGCGGAATCCATAGTGGTTCTCCGCCCTGATGATGTACTCGCCGCGGTCCTCCAGCTTCGTGCGGTTGATAATGAAGTAGTAGTCGTTACCGGAGTACCTGAGAGTGAATAAAGGTGTAGGTACAGTGCTTTATTTTTTAGGAGATATCTAAATTCCACTTTGAACAATGAAGGATAGAGGTTGATTGGCTCACCTTTTCATAAATTTGACAGACTGTCTCAGTTCCCTGTTGTTTCTGGACCATGTGACGGTGGGCGCTGCGCACGCGACGATGCGGCAGTACAGCTTCACGGACTGTCCCTCGTAGCAGAACGCTGATTGCGGTTTGATGACGAATCGCGGCGCCGCCTGCCGACGATCTATGAGGAAACGCACCGAAAATGTATTTAATGTTTACCAATGTGAAAAATAAATAATATATTTATTTAAAGACGATAATAGTTTGTTTTGATTAATTACAACAATTCAGAATTACTAACCGAACTGTCCATCGTAGATCTTCCATTTCTCGATGAGCAACTTTCGTAGCGAGCTGTACTCGCTTAACCTGCCGATCGGCAGGACAAATGATGACCAGTTCTGAAAGGGAATTATAATTTCAAATAATTGTTGACGGCCTGGTGGTAACTAATCATTCTGCCCATGACCAACGTGCTTTAGAGAGAAGTATCCATTGACTTTTGAGTGTTTCTTTGGTTCGACGAAGCGACAATATGACCCGGACATTTAGCTGATACTAAGTGATACGCACAATCGTAATAATTTGGGTGCTAATTAGAATGATATACTGAAAAACATTGTGGTGATCTTACCTTAACATTCAAAACGTTATGTCTCATTACATGCTTCACTTATTGGACCATTGAACTTTTGCACGTTATTGTTTGACGATTTCCATAAACAGAGTTGTTGCTTGTAACTTTAGTATTCAAGTCTATATAAATATATATATTTATCTAGAGTCTATAAAAATATATTTATCTCTATATACAGTCAATATAAATTTTTAAACAAAAAATGTAATTGCTTTACTTCATAACGGTTAAGTTATAGTTCCTATTTCAAAATACACAAATAACTGACTCATAACAGAACTTACAGTGACTTGGTAGGTGAATATGTAGGATAGAAGGTTTTATCATTGAGATTTAAACTGACCTGGTATCTCGCGCGCAACCTATCACGCATTTGTTCGAGCCTCCTGGCGGGCACTGGTGTGGTGCGCGAGGCGGCGCTGTCGCCCGCCAGCCAGCGGTGCGCGAGGCACTCGTGAGCGGTCATACGCTTCCTAAAGTAACAACAGGACCGTTTAGTTTACACACATATAAATAAACATTTAAGCATTCACAATAGCAGATAAATTTGCTAATATAACCGTATTATAACAATATCATAATTGTAGCTAGCCCATACTAGTTAAAAAATCCTACCGCCATCGAACTCTATTACACATGACCGCCGAAGGTAACTAGGGTAATGTGTTTCAATATTTCAAGAAGTGCTTAGCCACAGCGTCAAAGAGACTGAAGTCTGTACTCTCGTAACAGACTGCCCACCCGTAAAATTTTACATGACTCCTTACAAAAAACGTATTCACTGCAAAAAGTATAACACGATGCACTACAAGCAGAGGTCATATAAAAAGTCCTTACTCCTTGTTCTTGACGAGTAGGCGGCGGATGAAGTCCTTCGCATCGTCGGAGACGTGCTGGAAGGCCTCCTCGTCGAACTCCCAGTCGCATGCTTTCACGTTCTTCAGCGTTTCGATGTCGTTGTTGCCCGCGAAAGGCGACAAGCCGGATAGGCTAGCGAAGAACGTACATTTGAATAGATTTGACAAAATATAATACTTATATGGCAATAAAAATATAACATTTTGTTTTTAAGACTGACTTTAGGTTAAAAGTGAAATCTTTGCAAAGATACTCTCCGTTGAAAGGAGTTGTGAAGATATTTTTACTCAATAAAAACGCCTTTGGTCACCTAGGCGTTTAGAGAGATTTCGGGTTCTAGTTTTCAAACACTATTGCCACTTCTTTATCAGTATATATGTAATATATATTACAAGTTCTTAATTTGAAGTAATTGACAAGAAAAAAAAATCGTGTGTAGTATACTTACAGTACGTACGCGAGCACGCCCACAGCCCACATGTCTGTGTAGAAGCCGACTGGCTCGCGCTCCACTATCTCAGGCGCGGCGAACTCCGCAGTGCCTGTTGAAATCTTCACAACTTCGTTGGGGTCCAACTTTGTGGCTAGGCCGAAGTCGATGATCTAACATTAAAAAAAAATATTAATTAAACTAGAGTAGACAGGGAAGCTTTTTTGATGATTACTCTATTGCGTGCATTGCTGTCTTTAATCATTACTACGACTTGGTAAAATTCCTAAAATATTGATGGGAATAATTTTTTAAGACAATGAGCGTTGCAGCGTAAATATCTCAACTATAAATATAATATAATGAACAGGAGTACCACTTTATAGTTACGTGGCTGCTAAGTCCTATGTGACCGCCATCCTCGTCGCGTGGCATAAAATAACGCCGTTAATAATTCAGTTCTCACCTTGACATCTGTTCCTGTTCTCGTCTGGCACATGACGTTCTCAGGCTTGAGGTCTAGATGAATGATGTTCTGCTCGTGCATGTGTCTCACACCCTCGCAGATCTGGCGCATGTAGTGTGCGGCCTCCGCCTCGCTCATGCTGTAGCCTGGCTCTGTTATACGCTCGAAGAGCTCGCCGCCCGACAGGCTGTAGGGTAAGTAGAGTTTAGTTTATGTTTAGTTTGACCAAGCGAGGAGATACGTAGAACTTAACTTTTTTACATTTTACAGAAGTACTAATAATAATAACAAAACCTTGATATAAATTGGACAAAGAAGATCGTGGAAATTACGATTAACGAATGTAAACTAAAAATTTTTCTTCCACATTGACAAAATATAAAATAATTTAAATCACACACACAAAAAAAGTAATACTCGCCTCATCCATCATTACGCATTCGGCCAAAGTAGCTGGTGAATATTTATTCCTGGTAAAACATGGCATCCAGTCCCAGTAGTGGGAGAATTAATAATGCTGTTAATAAAATAATGATAACACTCACAATTCGAATATGAGGACCATCTCGTCATCGTCCTCGAAGGCGTCATGCAGGTTGATCAGTTTCCTGTGGTGTAGCTGGTTCATTATGTCGATCTCTTTTTTGATCAGCTCCTTCTCCATAGCGCCAGATACGGGTATGAACTTCGCCGCGAAGTAGTTGCCAGTGCTTCGCTCGCGGCACCGGTGCACCACACCGAACGCGCCTGTGCCTACAACATTAACACCAACCTCATACTTGCGAAATTTTAACGTTTTTTTGGAGAGGCAGCGGATTTTGAAGTGTGCTCGTTCAGAACCATAGCTCCCATGTTGGTTGGGAGCTTGGATATAGTAAAACGGTTATGGACCTTATATTTAATAAATTAGACTTCAAATTTCTACAACACAACTTTTTTAGTCTATCGTGCTTAATTTTCTACCGTTTTAGCAGTCATTACTTTAATACATTTCAACTTTTTATTATTCCCATTATTTATTAATCACCATTACTGTTCCAGATGAAGCAAAAACGTGCGAATTGACTACATATCTCTTTATATAAACAGAATTTTGGTTATTTGAAATTGTAAATATATAAATATTATATGCTCCATTTATCAATAGTTATATTAGAACTATATCTATATTCATGCTTAAATTATAATAATAATTCAGTATGAATTAGTTTGAAGGCGTGATTAAACGAAGTATTTTGTAAAATTTTAACGTTTTGAAAGGCTTTTGCAATAGTCGATATTCTAATAGTAAATATTTAAGGATTTTCGATCACATGTAAATAGTTTTGTAAAATGTCCGCGCGTTCGTCAATCACGTGTAAATACACCTTCGTAATAAAAACTAAAGTAAGAGTAAATTTATTTGATAGCATTGTGCGTGTGAGACAGAGAGATGCAGATAGAGAGAGATGCACTACATCGATCTATTCACACACACAGACCTCCGGCGCGATTCCGCTTAGAAGAGACTCTCACGAAGTCACCTGCGAAATTCATCAGTATGTACTGAAAATTCAAATTCAAATTCGTACTAATGTTAGTGTGGTGTTATATTAAATTATTCACTCTTTCATTTCGTCCCAAGCCACTTCGTGAGTTTGTTTTAGTTCTACTTTAGCAGCCATGCTGATATTATCATTTTTTATATTGGACTAACACTTGGAAAGGGTGTAAGTGACAATGAGGTCATAGATAGGAAAGTCTGTTTGTCTGGAATAAAATAGTCCGGTTCTCCTTTATTCAACCGCCGATACATAAAAATGCAGTTATGTAATTATATTTTCAGCAGATTTATTATATGAGAGAGGTGACTTGCTATGTGGGTTCGAAAAAACTTTTCTCCTCAACTAAAGTTCACAATATGTGATCGCGAAGTTCAAAAAAGAATTTCCGTGTTAATAGTTTTTTAGAAATAATAATAACATAAATTTCCTTAAGATTTATGTAAACATAATGTATATAAGTATTATTCATCGACGGTATTGTCTATATTTGTGTATTGGTACATCATAAATATATTTATTTTATTATAAGTAAACTACTTCTTTCACATTATTGATTAAAATTATACCAAACGCATGCTTAATATATATCATTATTTTAGTATAGTACTAAATTGTAACAATAATAAGTCTTCTGAATACTTTGTTATTTCTAGGCGGGATATACAAAGAAATCGACTTTAGTTAACACATTCAATGCCGTTTCTAAAAAAAGTTTACTATTATTATTGCCTTAGAGTGTAGTACCTCTCTGGCCCAATAATTATTTTTTTATTTCTATAGCTAGCAATGTGTTAAAGGCTGAAATCCGTTAAGATACGTCAAAAGAACTGAAATCAGTTGAAAAAAAGAACAACGCATTCACGGCGGCGCATTGACACAGGGAACTGAAGCCGGAACTAAGAGAGTTAATGTTATTTAACACATATAAAACTACAAATTGCTACGTGAGAAACAATGGCGATATAGCCAATTTCAGTATCACTGTACTAATCAATCAAAATTACTATAAATTTGAACACTAAGAAAATATTGGCCATATCAATTCTCTTACCATTAAACAATCTCCATAACATGTAGTTCCGTAATCGAACCAGGAATCTCCGTGTTACCAGTTAAATGTTTAGCTACCGCTCCACGGATGAATTAAAGAGAGTCCCTTTCTGATCTCCCCTATCGCGTGCTTACGATATGACGTTTCGTACGTACGTACATTATACGTGTACTTGTACGCTGTAAATGCGTACTCACCAATCTCCTCCAGTATGTCGTACTTGTCGTAGACGGAGCACGTGCTGATGTCCACGGGCTGCGGCACGTACTTGCTGTATACATCGAACACATAGCTGTCGTAGTCCTTAATAGGGCCGTGGTCGGCGTTAGTGCGAATACGCTTTCCGCTCTCGTCCACTGTGAGGTAAATAAATTAATTTATATGTTTATTATATTTCCTAGGTATAGGCAGCCAAAAACATTTTTTTAAAACTTTATGAATAATTTTGCCAAATAATATAGGTAAAAAATTATAACGGTTTTTTGGTCTTTGATGAGGCCGCGATAGAATTAAAAAAGTAATATTGTAAATCAAAATTTCTCTTGTACCTGGATATTCCTTCTTCTTGAACTCTTTCTTGATGATGGATTTGGTCTGTACGAGGGTCGTGGGCTCGCTTGGGTCGGATCGGCCGTAGATGTTCTCGGCGTAAACGCGGAATTCGTACTGTTTGCTCGGAACTAAACCAGTTACCGCCATTGTTGTAAACCTGGAATATTTAACAAGGATTTAGGCATATTAATTATGATATTTCAAAGATTTACAATTTTTTTTTATATAATCAACAGAAAGTAACAAATTATTTCGATTTAATTTACGCATTTACAATGCTGTTTACTTCTGTCTACAGATGTATTACAAAATATGTCACTATTTGTATACTGACCTGGTGGTACCAACTCTGATCCAGCTTGTCATAGGATGTTCCCTCTTCTCTACCAGGTAGCTGGTGATGTCAGAGCCACCGTCCCATACTGGCGCTCGCCAGCTGACAGCGAGCGAGTCTACGCCGATGCTGTCTACCGCTGGGAAACGCGGAGGATCCGGACGATCTGAGAAAACAAAATTTTTACTTTATCCACTGTCTTGTAGAACATTAAGGGAAAATAACTCTAGGTAAATTCAATTGATTGTTATTGTTTTCGTGGCGCAGTGTCTAACCGCTTGTCTAATAATGCGGATGTCCTGAGTAAGATTCTGATGCCCGTCTTATATAAAAAAAGAGTAGTGTAAAATCTAAGCAAACTCACCGCTGATTTCAATGTTGATAATAGCAGAGTCCTGTCCAAGTTCGTTCTCAGCCGTGATCCTGTAAGGACCGGAGTCCATCTTACTTGCGTCGCGGATGGTCAGAATGGCGTGTCGCTCTGAAAAATACATGTGATAGATAACATTATTATTTGAAGTCTCCATACTTCACTTACGATGCAGTGATAACCTGCTTACTTTATAAGACTGAGGTTCTTAGTTCGATTACAGATTCTCAACGTTATGGTTGGTAACAGAATTTATCGCACAGCTTAGCTACAACTTTTATACGTAAATATCTGCAATAATAGCGCAGCTTTGATCCGGCTGTCAATATATGTGAGTCAAAGTATTCTGAGTGAGTGTGCTTTGCAATCCACAACTCAATTATAATTTAATGTCAATAAGGTAACCGAAAGGTACAAAAAAGTTTATGCGAGCACCCCACCTTTCCTTTCTACATGATAGTGTAGGCCGGACTCGATGGTCTCTCCCTCTCGCACCCACGTGATCTTAGGTACCGGGTGTCCGGTGAACGGGATCTTTATGACGACATTCTCGCCCTTGTCGAAGTACGCGGTGTCGCGGAAACGAGGTGGCACGTTCAGTTTCGGTGCAGCTGAAAGTATCAAATATTATTTCTATAATCGTTTAAAAAAATAATCTATAAAAACAAACAATATGAAAAACATTATAAAAGATCCATAACCTTATTAGCTAACATTAATGTAATTTTCTTGTACATTAAGTATACAATATCCTAGTTATTTAAAAAAAATTATGATATGACTTTTATGAAAAAATAATAAAGTTGTCCTTGATTTCCGTGCTTTTAAAACGTGCGTTCAATCAGTTTTTTTATAGTGGTAGGTATTTTACTGCTAGGTCTTTATTATAGGATACTGTATAAACGGATACCACAACAGTACTTATTTCTGCCGCCTACTAGTAGTAGTACGCAAACAATACTGTGTTTCATTTCAAAGTGTGCTATAGCTTACTAGCTATATTCACTAAATTACTGGTGAAAAGAGATTTAAACATCCTTTTGTCCCAAAGCGATGAATACTATATGGTATCATAATAACTAACGCCGTAATTGTTATGAGGAGGCATCATCTCATGAGCGTCTTGCTCGCCCCATTTCTATGTAGAATAAAAAAGTATGTTCGTAAAGAAATTCTACTCACTCATGATGAGCAGCTCTGCGCGGGTGCTCTTGACGCCGGCGCGGTTAACAGCACGGCAGACGTACTCGTCCGCGTCCTCTCCGAAAACGTCCGCAACGGTCAGGAAGTGGTTGTCGCCCTCGCTCCAGATACGATAGCGCGGTCCATTTGTTATTTCGCGTGCACCTACAACGAACAATCATTATGTCTCTACTACTCACATTCATATCACAGCGACATTAGTTCTACACAGAAAGAAAAAAAAAATGCGAGACTGCCTAAATACAGTAAATTTTAACTAAATATTTTTTTAATAATTAAAGATTCTGAAGTCACATGTTATAGTTTAATTGTTGATAGGGTTCTTTTTGACCAGCCTAGTTAGCTACCATCCCTATTTTATACCGAGGTCAAAGTATTTTGAGCGATCATGCTTCATAATCCACGAGTCCATTGTCCCTTAACACCGTGTAATAAGAAGGCCAAATGTTAGCCTCATGTACATATTAAAATACAACTGCAAAATACACTGTATATAGTCTGGGCATTCAGTACGTACCCTTGTACCATGTAATGGTAGGTTTGGGAGATCCGGTGATGGTGCACTGGAATTTGGCGTTGTGGTTCTGGATGCAATTAGCGTTCTTCAACGGCTTCACAATCTCAGGTGGCGTGGCCGCTGCAATATGAAATGGGTAAATTAATTTTATTTATTTTTAATTTATTTATACTTTTAAATTAATTATTATAAACAACCTGATTAAAAGTATTATGTATATATATATTGAATCATCTTACCCTTAGGATCGACGACTTTCACTTGCTGGCTAGCGCTGCTGGGTGGCGAGAGGCCGGCCTCATTTTGAGCAGTAACCTGGAACTCGTACTGGCGGCCCTCGATCAAGTTCGCGCAGTTCAATTGGTTCGGTAGGCACAGAGTAGGATTCACGCGTTGCCAACTGCTCGAGCCAACCTCGCGCTTGTCAATCCAGTACCCTGGAGAAATGCAATGGATAAGATAAGTATACAGCTTTTTACACTAATTTAAGTTTAAAAAGAGAACTAGAGTGGTTCTTTGGTATATATATGTATTATTCTCTACATGTAACTTTATTTTATTTCTATTCGCAAATTGCTACATCTAGTAAAACTACTGGTAATATGTATCATTAGAAACTTCTTTCAAATTATAGGTATCTTTTGTTGGGGTCCGTTTGAATGGGTCCAAACTTTGATATGTAGGTCAAATTATCGAATTTGAATAGAAACCATGAAAAATATATTACCAAAAGGTATTATTACATTTTTATATACATACATTTGTATATACTTACAAATGCAACGTAAACAAAACTGTTTACTTTGCCAAATGAACAATAACAAAATTTTTGTTACCTTGTATCCTGGCACCTCCGTCGCTCTCTGGTTTATCCCATTCCAGGTGTACGAAGTGTCCTCCGACTTCCAGAATCTTCGGGATGCCGGGCGCTGATGGTGGATCAAATGGTGCCTTTGCCTAAAATTAAAAACACATGTTATAACTATAAATAATAAATTCATATTTTTTTACATAAAAGAGGCAAGTGGCCTGCCATGTTTACCTTTAAGTGTATGTTATTTTTGTCCACAGTAATAAGACCCTAGTTAGGATGTTCAATTGGCGCTTTATACTTATTATATACTGCACATGACCATCACAAAAAATAAGGTGTTTATTCGACAAAACCTCGAGACGAGCAGGATATTTCCCTGATAATAAATAATACTCTTGTCCATGACACTGTTACGCTTTTTCGGATGATATACTACATCTGTAACAATTGCCTTTAACCGGAATTTAGTAATGTTAGCACATTGTTGGTTGATGACAATGACTGTTATGAAAACTATCTTACAGACCGTCAATAGAGACCAGTAAAAAATCAAGAATTAACGAACTAAATGTTTATTTTCATTAATAAAGTGGTAGACCAAAAGAGAGAGATATGTTATTAAATTCAATTACCTTAACAGGATTAACACCCTCCAATCCCGGTCCAATGCCGTTATCGTTGGCCGCGTGGATCCTGAAGTTGTATTCCTGGCCCTCGGTAAGACCGTGTACAGTGAACTTGGTGTCGCGTACAGAGGAGGCGATGGTGATCCAATTGGTGCCGGATGCGTCAGCGCGCTCAACCACGTAGTGTGTAATCGGCAGGCCGCCGTCGTATGCGGGTGGTCGCCATGCGAGTGCGCACGTGTGTCGCGTGACGTCACTGATTTCGAGAGGACCTTGCGGCGGACCCGGCAGCCCGGTCACTGTCACCGAGAACGAGTCCGACGTCTCGCCCGAATTGTTCTTGATCATCAGTTTGTATATACCTGTTACATTTAAACATATTATTATAATATAAAAAAAAACCGCTGAAAAAGGATAGGTAATCATAGCTGTTGCAAGTAATATGTAGCTTCTTCGAAATGATATAATCATATTGATATTTTGTTAAGTATCTAACTGTTCTGGAAAGATAACAAAGAAATGTCACAGATCCAAAGATTCTTTGCTTTTTATTTGTTATTCCGTTAATTGAATACATTGGTGCATTTTTTTATTATTATTGTTACGGTATAAAACAAAAAATCTTTCTTTCTTTCAAAGGGCGGAAGGTTCCATTTACAATTTAATAGAAATATTTTTAGAGACAAAATATATTATTTAAATTATTGTATTTCTTATTAATCACAATCCTACATATTGTGAATTAACAAAAAGATAAGAAAAACTAATTTACCCATATCATCCTTCGTGATGTCTTTAATGAAGATCAGAATGTAATCGTCGAATACAGTGAACTTCAGGTGCGGCGTCTCGCTAAGCACGCGACCGTCCCTGGACAGAGTTACGTCGACAGGCTGATCTCCCGTGTACAGGATCTTGATCTTTGTGTTGTCATGCTCGGGAAGGTGGAGATCACCCGGCATTCGTGTGATGCGCGGTGGGCCTAGTAATAAAACAACAATTTTTGTCATTAATACCTTGTATTTGAAACTTTAAAGTTGGTTCTCGGGCTGTAAGAGTAGTGTTCATCCTCACAATAAATCGTTTTTCTAAGTGAACTGGATACTTTTTTGCGGTTATAGAGATGAAAAAAAAACTATAAGAAAAACCAAATTAGGTGACAACTTTGGATCTAGATGGGTATTTAAATGTATAGACTTGTTTTGGAGGAATGTCAGTATCAGTTTATTACCACCTAACGCAGTGCTATGGATAATGTATTACGAATGATCGATCAATCGAACTAACCTGCATTGGGCCAGAGTGGTGGGAGATAGCCCCTCATTATTGAAGGAGGCATATGTTCAACAGTAAATCTATTTTGGTTGATGATGATGATGACGAATGAATTTTCAACTTCGTGGTGAGTTTTTTGAATTGTGATCAGATTGCCACAATTTAATTCTACTATAGTTTGATCTACTGTAACAACTAGAACTTACTTCCTATCTTGAGATGTCCAATACAGTAGATGAAGCCGAGACTGTTGATGGCCTCACATGTGTAGTCGCCCTCGTCTCCGTCTGCTACTTCCAGTATGTTCAGTTTCAGCGTACCTTCGCGCGATTCCGCTATGTATCTGTACAGGCAAGCAAACATTCATTTCCAACAACATATACAAGTAAAAGTTAAAACTATATATAATGTACAAAATGTTTATTATTATTACAAATACGAAGATGAGTATCCCTGTTAATTTTTTACGCGTAAAATTTTGCTGAATTTTGGATATCTGTTTATGATATGTGTAGCGGCGCCTGACTCGTTTAGCACTGCAAGCCATCCAAACGTCATATTATTCATTACTACCCCCACCGCGCTTTGACAGCATTCAATAATATTCTTAAGATACCTCACAAGAAAAATATCATTATAGTGACAACACCCTTCCTCTTCCAAAGATTCATTCGTGTCATTCATCAACGTGCAATCAAGACATTCTAAATTATAATTAAAGCAAGTAGCAAGAAATGAAATGGTTTTATTATAAACGCAATAAAGCCACGTGTCTCGCGTAGACAATAAGTGAAGGACCAATTGAGGGAAATTATGATAATGATAAGATAAGAATTTTCCTGTATAAAATGTATAATGCATTTTATTGCAAAAATAATACATGAAGAGTAACCCAAAAAATGACAGTTGGTCAATGATGAACCAATTACCTTGTGCCAAGGACGATCTCACGTCCGTTCTTTAGCCAGCGTCCGGTGGGCACAGGTGTACCACTAGCTTGGCATTGGAGCGTGTAGGGCCGGCCCAGAGGCGCGGTTACATTTGCAGGTAGCGGCTTGAGCCACTCTGGCTTCACACCGCCAGCCTCCTCGCCGGTGCGCACAGGCGTCGTGCAGCTAGACGGCTCCGATTTTCCTGCGGTAGTACAGTTAGTGAATTTTATTTAAATACACGTTATATTATAATTTATATATACTGAAAAACAAAAAGGTTTTTAAACTATAAAATAATGTGAGTAATGGTTTTGTTTTTTAAAATATTGTATATTTTTTTTTTTTTTTTTGATATGCTCTTTTATTCCTCGGAATATTTTCGGAGCCGTTGTTTGGTTATAAAATACTTGATTGTTTTTATAATTATTATCAACTAATA
>DWLS01001044.1:0-24243 GCA_018246255.1 Pachliopta kotzebuea | reverse complement strand
CCCACACCCCCCCCCCGGCCCCCCCCCGGCACCGGGGGCACCGCCGTAAAAGGATTCCCCCCGCTTAAAAAAAAAAAAAAAAAAAAAAAGACCGCTACGGACCATCACGAATTTTTAAACTTGTCTCATTTTTTTAATGTGAAACAAACCTGGGACTCGTCTGCCAACTATCCAAAAGGGTAGGGTTAAAAATTGCTATTTTAGTACGATTTTGTTTTATAACAGATCTATAAGAAAACGTTATATCCATAAAAATTAAAAGGCTAGTAAGTAAACCGAAAACCACGTCCTTCGCTGGATAAGCTACTTTTCGAGGATGGAAGATGGTCGCAACCTCAAGAAATGAAACTGCGAAAGCTGGATTGGTCGCTGATTTATCAGCTGACTTGAGACACAAGAGGTAAGCCTTATTATTACATTGACTTCACCACCTTAACCACTCTTCAAACCAGAAAAAAATCAAATGTACCTTATACAATTCAATAAATTAAAACTCAATTAATATTGCTATAAATAATTTGACGTTTCAAAACGATCAGCATTGTACGTAACTCAATTATCTAAATACATTAACTCCGGACGTTCCAGAGGTACCACTAGCTGGTGACCTCCGGTCCTTGCGGCGTTGTAACAAATCAATATTTCTGACGTTTCAATTTGTGTATTGACAAGTTTTTAATCATCACCATTGTTTATGATCGTTCAGAAGCCGTACGGGATATGCCTTAATAAATTTCTCGCATAGCTGTTACTAGATAATGCGTGAACATGTTCCGTCTACTAAACTTATAACGATAAATCTTTCTGTAGCGTTTTGCTTACCTTTTTTATTTCTTTCTCATCCCTGTCGACACAAATATCAATCATGTAAACAAATTTACACCTAGACATGAAATCATCACATACTTAAATTATTCGAGAAATTGAGTTCAGAAATTTCTTTTTAAGTAATTGACAAAACTAATCCATTCCATAACTGAAGTTTGTGTTTTTTAACGGCGAATTTAGACGATTTTCAGGTCGTTTAAATGTCTAATTAATTTTTGATTTTAAACCAGTTAAACATTGCAGAGACCGTGTGTTCTTATTTTTCTTTTAAATTCTTCTAATAATTTGTAGGTGAAATCATCTATCAATGTCTAGAATGAGATAGTCCATATTTTATTTAAAATCTTGAATTTTTCTTGGTTTTACAATTTGCTTTAATATGTCTTTTATTTCTATAAAATCAGGTTTTAATTTCATTTAACAGCGAGACGAGTAATAAGTTCTACTATTAATATAATAACCTATAACAAATTTGTCATTATTTAGTATGTTGACAGTCCAACACAAGGTTAAGATAGATTCGTGACTTTAAACGTTATGTTGCATTACCCCCATTAATTTGATAGCTACAGCACCCTTCAAACAAAGACAAAATAATGTTACCATACTACAATTTAACAGTAGAGTAAGCGCTGTAATGTAACCCAGAAATTCTCCAAGAACAAACTTGTAATTAGTAAAATGTATTTGACAAATATTTGTATACATAAGGTGCATTTTGTCAAATAAATGCAAATGGGATCATTCATATCGAGTGATTATGAAACTTCCAAAATTTTTTTCTTTGCACTCAACCCTGACCTGGAAACGGGAGAAATTATGTCAAATCATTATTGTCAGAACAATTGTCTGAACTGTGCCACGTTTACGTACAAGCAACTGAACAAACAACATTACGCCGTGAACCAATTTACATGTTAAATAAAAGACTATTTAAAATGCATAAGACTTACTTCGTACACACGAGACTGTATTACTGTGTCATAAAAATACATAGTATTTTAATATAAATTATTTTTACTAATAACTATATCTTTATCATACTTCAAAATGTATCACGTACTTCCATTTACAAGTTTCAATTTTGCTCCCAACATCGTTAAGTTAGCATAATCAAATCTAATTACAGTTGTAACAATTAAAAAAAAAAATTGCATTGTTAATAATAATTTAAATTTATATTGAAATATTTAATATTAGCTATGATTGTTTTCAAAAAGGTATAAGTTGCAAAATAAATCCCATTTTCCCGCGTAAAGGATGTTTTCTTAAAAAAATACTTAGACTACTATACCATAAATAAATACTATTATGCAAAAAATCTATACACAAAACTATTCTTTTAACAAGAACATTTTACTTGTCTTTTTGTTAGGAAATATTACAGTGTTGCATTTCTAAAGTTTTTACAAAAGCTAAAGGAGTTCCTTACAAAAGTAATTTAAAAAAATATTAACTTTTTTGGGATACATTCTCATAACTTTTGAAACACTCATAAATGCGTGTACTACGATTTGAGAGTAGACTAATTAATGCTATATCAATACAAAATGAATCATGTTCACGCTTTATCTATGACCGATTAAGTTACATTGCGTAATTCTTATCTCAATAGTTTGTACACTACGCTCTCCTTTGACGAGCTGATATTACTAACATGTTACTAAATTTTATCTTTACTAGTACACGTTTAATTGTGTGAAAATTTAAGTGCATTATGTGATTCAAGTGAACGCACTTGACTTTAAAAACAAGCAGCATTATCCAATACATTGTTGTGCAGCGCTGCAATTAGAATTAAAATTACATTATCCAGGCGGAGCAGGAAGGTACTTGAGTGGACACAAAGTATTGGTGAGCGCAGTCTGCTAGATCAGCGACCTATATTGGTTGGGCAGAAAAGATTTCCAGCCCTGTTCCAGCAGTTCAGTAGACCTGGATACAATGATTGTGATGGTTGCTCAGCAGAACATGGGCTTGCTAAACCAATTCTCAGTATTGCCCTCACGTATAAAATACCAATCAAATAACATAAAAAACAAATACTTAATATCCAGTTAAAGGAATTAGTTTTAAGTTAAACAAATATTAAAGCTTTGGACTTTTGCTATTTTGACGTTTAATCTGGGAAACAGATAAATAAAGTACAGGGAATTTTAAAGTAGGACTATGGCCAGCAGAGGGCATGTACCTCTCGATCACTATCGTATAATGAGAAAGATATATTTTTCTGATTAATATCATCATCAATTGCATATAAATTGATAGCTTATTGATATGTTATTGTAATTGATAACATGGACTCAAAAATAGATGTTTTCCTATCTTTTACTAATTACTTTAACAAAAAATCATTAACTGAATCAGATAATAAATCAAATAGTTTAATGTGAAAAGTAACGTTAAAGTGTTAAATGTATTAATGAGTGATATAAATAAAATTGATCTATTTAATGGCGGCGCGATGGTATAAACGGATGTGTTAAGATTTTATCGGGAAAGTATTAGACACATTGCGGTACCGGTGGTGTATATGGTCATTAGTGTATATATTTCAACTGTCATTAAATCCAAATTGCAAATTCATTTCGTTAATTATGTAAAATTTATCGCCGGCTGGTGTTCACGGTTTCAATAATGAATAGCATCAGTTTTGCGAAGTTGTCTGTATACAGTGCAAATATCGATTAGAGTACGACCTCATAGAATTTATTTCTAGATTATGTCACCACATATTTTATTACCGTTACAGAATACGGGCGTATATACGTTATACCTAAACTCGATATAAAGTTTGACTACACACGTATTTTTTTAAAAGAAGTTTTTTTCATGAAAGTATTAGAATATTTAGTTCCAGAGTTTTATTTAGTTATAACATTTTATAAGGTTATACATTTTTAAAATTATCAGATAAATAATTTAATTTGTATTATTTCTTGTGTAATAGTTTTTGGAAGAAAATAAATATTATTTCCTTTCATTGTTTTTAACAATTGTTATAAGATCTATAAGTTGGTACTAGGTTAAAATTATAATATGAGGCCATAAAATTATTTGACTAAATTGTGACATGGCCCCGGCACCATGGTGTGAAACCGACAACGTTAAAAAATAATTATCCGCGATAAGGCCTCATAATTGGGTTATCACAGCCGCTCTTACCTATTTCATTACAGAATCCGTAGGAAGTAGAGTTACCAGTAAGATACACGGATTTCGGTCAACATTATCTGAAATATGAGAAAAGCAGTAATGATTTAGTAAATATAAAAAAAGTTTTAATGTATTTATTTAAGTACACATCGCTAGTAGTAAATAATACAACTGGTTATAAATAACGTTTGTTAAAATATTTATACCACATCTTGCAAATTGAGTAAGATACTAATTTCTATTAACATCCACGCCGCGGGTACCGGGTTCGAATCCGGCCTCAACCAATGATTTTTTCAATTAATATGCAGTTAGTATAATAACTAATATCACGTGCTTTGAGCCATATGTCAAATCGGATAGCTATAAACATAAAAAAAATCTACTAACTAGTAAATATTAGTCAATAAATTACATGTTCTATAATTATTACTACTAATATAAAAAAATAATTTGAAGCTGCTATCTCAACATTTATGAAGTGAATTTATATTCAATATTTCTTACGGTTTGGAGGTTTTTTATTTAGATATGTCACTAATTCATTTCAGGTGATCCTAAAAATAAAAAATCAACAGCTTCTTTTAATGATGACGACAATAAATTGTAAATTTGATTTCTTTTAATTTAACTTATTTTGTTTTCTGATAATGAATATATATTCTTCATTATTACATTACATAATGAAAATTCACATACAGGGGTACAGGATTTCAAATTTGTTTATTTCATAACTTAGTGAATGCCTTGCTTTTCTTTTCTATCTATTGATCAAAAACAAAATTAATCATCACCTATATTTAACAATGACATTCATTGTTAGATATAGTTCTCTTGTAAGATGTCCTAAAAACAAACATCGTCCATAAAAATGTTTATAAATAAAGAAATCCGAAAAATTTTGTTTCATAAAATGAGGTCAAAAATATTTGATTAAATATAATCGTTCACTATCAGAAACTTAATTAAAACTTGATTATCGTTTACGGACCGTTATAAAACACCGTTTCCCTATTATAAAATAATACAGCACATAAATTTATGGACAAAAGGCTTAACTTAACTCGCTAGCCATTAACCATGTTTATGTGCTTCAGTAACGTATGGTGAGGTGAACATTCGTGAAATAGTTTCCGCACAGTTGTGAGTCGGTCTTCGGCGGGACTACACGTAGTCCAGCTTATCGCTGGATCAGAGCTGGTCGCGACCCACATCCAAGAGTCCAATAGAAAAATCACACGATTGAACCTGTTAAACCATCCGTCGATAGTGTTATCGGCCGCCATGAATCGTGTCAGGATATATATATAAAAGCGTACAAAAATGGCGGCCGATCATTAAAATTTTAAGACACCATCAATATTCACGGTGATTTGTCTGGGACAATGGATGGGATTTCAGTGGGCAAGTATGCGGCAGATGCTATCTGTAACCCACTACCATGATGTAATTGCACTCCTACCGCACGACAATGCAAGACCGTTTAATATCAACCAGTAACCCTAATGACAATCATTCGAGCGAATTACGAGAAACATACTTAGAAATATTCAATAACTTCTGATATTATGATAAAAAAAACTGTTAAATTACTGTATTCATGCATTTTTTATTAAAAATCATGAATACAATATAATAATAAACGAATATAGATACAACAATAGACAGGGAACGCTTAACAAGAAGTAAGAAGTTATATAAAATTGATCGAAGTTAATAATAAAATTAAAACAGTTAAAATGAAAAAAACTAATTACTATAAAAACAAATTATCTTTCGGTATAATTTAGTCTCTGATAAATTACAATAAACCGATCGTTTTTATATTTCTTTTAAATTTAATGAACATAGAGCGCCGACACCTTCTTTTGTGTATTTTTATACATTTTGGTGGTAAATCTGTGGTAAACGGTCATTAATAATATAGAACAGCTTCATTTGGTATCACTTTTATTACATGTCCATCGATTACTATATTGCTATTACATAAGATTAGATGTATAATATAAGCGAAAGTTTCGATAATAAGTTCAAGTCAAGTTATATGTGTGTACATCAAAATCAAACCGATAAAAATGAAATGAACTAATAAAAAGAAATCAGTAAAGTCCATTGAGCAAAACTGAACGCGTGACTTGATATAACTTGTAATGTGCTTAGAGTTCAATGACTGTCTTGCAACCGTAATTTGATATCATTGAATTATTTATCTTAATCTGGCAAATATTATTTGTTTAATCCTCGTGATAAGCAAATCAACAATCTTAGAATCATTAAACATGTATTTCATATATGTAAAGTAAGTTTTTTTACGGACAAGTTCGCATAGTAAAAACTCCGCCAGGAGATAAGAAAATTGCACATACTTATTAAAATAGTCCCAATTTTTAAATAGTACATTTTATTAATAAATATTTGTAATAACGTTTTTCTTCTAAATAGGATTCCAGTATAAATAACATCTTCGATCACCTGAGGTCTTATAGACGTAACACAAGGAAATATAGTAGTATAATCAGAAAATTTGATTTAAGAAAATCTTCTTTGTGTAGAATTATTATCAATAATAAAATTTTAGCTTTTAAACTAATAATTATTATTAAACAAAAATTGTCATTGATCGTCTCTATTTCTGTTTCCGCCGCTGAACAATAGTGTTCAAACATTACTGTGTTCCGATTTTAAGAGACCTCATGCATCAAGAGGACGAGCACAATGTGGCACAGTGTGTGTAGTATTTATCAATATAACTAACACTGATATGTACAAGTGTACTATCTACCATCAAATCAATATCATATTTCTCTCGTAGACAAAAATCGTTCCCGAATTATTATTACTATACAACAATTTCTTAAAAACACAACACTAATAAAAAGCTTATTGGAGGAAACATAAAAAAGAAATCTAATTTCAATATCAATAGTTTCTTATCACAAAAGAAATAATGTTGTCTCCGTTCAGGTATTACCAAAAAAATTTTGTTCGTTGTCAATCAGAATTTCTATGAGCAAAAACGGATGTCAAAAACCTATACGAAAAGATAAGGCTCGGTGTGTTCATTACATATATTAATATTAATTGTAACTTATTTATACATATATATATCATATACATCAATATAGTATCAATCTTAGCATATTATACATGCAATGAACCTACACATAAAAAGAGTCGAATTAACAGACGATTTCTATTACATGTTTTCGATTTTTTGTGTCACATATACATGCAATAGCTTTAATAGCTTATATATGGCTTTTGAGATAATTGATTATGTACCACCGTGAAAACACATAATTGAACACGAACATCACTTTTACCTGTATGATGTCCGTTTCCATCAGAGCGGCGGAATACTTGGCAAATAATAATAACGTCATTTCGGCGCACTTACGTTATTTCAATAATGATATAGATACTACGCGCCTCTAATGTACAAATTTGTCAACTGACGATACAGATATTACACAACTTTAGAAATAAATGCTTTCTGTTACTCTTACGCTATATAAATATATATAAAATGTAAAACAAGACAGTGACATTAATATTATTGGCAATATTGAAATAAGTTGAACTAGTTTCGGCGATATATTTGAATTCGATTGAGCAAGGGTTAAGGTTAACTGAATGATTGACATATCGGCTTTTTGCATCCGAATCACAACGTTATATACTTAATGACACCTTTTTTAGTATAAAAATGTTTTGATAAATACTAACCTCAAAATCGTGAACCTCTGAAGATACATTCACAGTTAAATCCCAAACGAGAAATGGTTAAATTGAAGTTAGTTTTGGTTTCGATGTCACTGTCGTGTTGTGTTACGAAGTGCGAACCGCGTGTCGGTCGCGTCGCGGAGCTTTGGACATACGTCCGTCCACAGTCGCGTCGTATAATCGACTACACCAAGGCATGGGACCATGTCGGCACAAACTTTTAACAATTTTACAATACTATATGTATCTTTTTATGCTTGTGTTCCAATTTTGTGCCTACTCGCACAAAAACTAACCTACCTCTTAAAGTTTGTTGATCTCATACAACACGGACAAATAACCTATGACTTTTTTTTTATGTTGATGCCTTCGGCCACTATTATGGCCGCGAAGGTTTAAATCTAACCGATGACGGAAACGTATTACTAATTATATATAAATTATTTAATACAGATTAAATCATAAAACTCATAAGAAACTTCATCTTTCACTTATATATTGAAGCACGGAAATTGGATTTTTTGTTAGTTTAACGGAAAGATGCAGCGTAATTTCTAATATCAAAGTGAAACAGAATTGAATGATTGAAGTTTTTCATTTCCCTTTCATCCGTCAACGTCGCACCTCATTTCCGAACTAACCGACTGATTATGTCCAGAAAGTTTTTCTTATCTTATTATAATAGATCCGTGTCCACAGTTTTAGATATTAATATTTTAAAGTATTATATATTTTCACTAATTCAATGGTCTTGAGTTTATATTGATGATTTTTCCTAAAAACAAAAAGACCTATAGACAAAAAATTCTATTTGATTTAAACTAAAAATGTTAATACTGCAACTAGTATCTTTAAATGGTTTGATTAATTGAATTTATTAATTGAATTTATATACATTAAATTAAATTTAAGCAAATTGACACAATAAAATTTAACAAAATCCTCAATTCACTCTTAATTTATCTGTCAACCTGTCAAATTTACGAGATTTCGTAATACATTGCCATATTATTTTTAAATTTCCCAGAATATTTTTACTAGTTTTTTTTATAATACGTCCCCCAAAAAGGGGACAGAGAATTTTATATTCTCTTTTATTTTCACTGTTTTTTCTTTCCATGCTAAGCCCTACTACATTATTTCTTCTTCACCTATACCGTCTTGTGTCATTTCTTTACAATAATCCGTTACAATTTCCTCTATTTTTGCACGTCGCCCCTCACACTTCCTTCACTTCTTACTCTATTACATTTTTTAGCTTCTCCTGCTTTTTTTTTAAATTTTTTCTTGTCTTGATTTGCTTACCTTTTTACAATTTTTGCTATACCATTTACACTTCTATTTGTTTGCAGTCTTTTTCAATTTCACTTATTGCCTAAATTTCTTTTCCATTTCTATTTTCTATTGCTTTGCTTTTGTGCATGTGGTGTTTCATAATTCCCTCTTTTACTATCTTTTAATTTTTTTGCTTATCTTTTGTTCCTTCTTATCGCTTCTCCAATAACCGCTCTGTAGTAATTCAAGAACACACTGCGACTGTCGTTCACACTCATCATGGAGGCGAGCTACCACTAACTACTAGTTGGATTATGCACTTAAGTATGCTTTGATTAATATTATTAATATTTTTTGGTTCGAATTTATAATGAATATTGACAAACACACAACAATGGACGTATCTTTAATGACATTTTAGAAATGTTTCATGTGCGAGATTATTTTCAAGTTTTACCGGTATTGTAAGAATATTAATGTTAAGAATTTAAGCTTTATTAAAATAGTTTTAATAAATTCTTTATAATTTATTGAATATAACTTTAGCTCTTCAAAACTGCAAGACTTCAGGAAGTAGTAAGTTTATTCTGCGAACCATAAATAACAATTAAAAAAGTATTTTTTAGTTTTAGGTTTTTTGAAAAAAGTTTTAGGTACTCCGTGATAAAAACGGAACATCTGTCACCTCAGTCCCTCCGTGACCGCGGCTGCGACAAACCGGACAAAACGTCGGGATGATAAAATAAATCAAAAAACAGTTAAACGCTGAAAAATTAGTTTTATTAAATGTGTTATGTTCGCATAAATATAAGAAATCATCGTACTGTTTCCCATGAATCGTTAAAATCATGGCATCATCAAGAAGTGTAAACTGGTACTAGACACGGTTTCTGCAGCTATTCATTATTATTATAAACTAACAGAAGAAACTAAGAGTATAATGAATAGCGAATGCAAAGTTATGATACCCTTTTCATTTTGATGAATATGAAGAAACTCTGTGTTGTTAGTGTTATTAGAGGAGGTTAATCTGATGTTGCTTGACAGATTCGCAAGAGCCTGCCGGATATATTACGACTATCAGCGAGTCACGCCGGAAGGTCTAGTTCGTGCGATGAATTACTATGAAAATATGTATCTGATGCATAAAGGTTGCAATTTACCTTTAGAAATAAATGTAGCTTTTAATATTTTAACGATTTTACGTAACCTGAAGAATTTTTTTGTACATTTATTTAAAAATTGCTCTGAGTGAAAGTCATGTCTTGATCTGTAAAACCGTTTGGTAAAAACTTATCTGAAATATAGGTAATAATCAATAAACTGGACAAAAACGTTCTCCCAGTGTATTTTGTTCAAAACCTTGTTCACATATTACGATTTTGAGAAATGCTTCAGTAGAAGTAAACACGATGGAAGAGACTAACCAGCAGTGGACGTTCATTTGTTGGGATGATGATGATAAGTTTAGAAAATAATATGTTGTTCTTTAATAAAATATTTAGAGAATTGAATAATGATTAGTATTTTGTGCTTATAACTATGAATTATTGATAAAGTGGCCAGATGGTTTTTTAATTATTTTAGTTCTTAAACAAAACACCCGCCCGGCAGCTACATATCCTTGGTTAGGAACTTCTATACGTTTCTATTAAAATAAAGATCCCATTAATTTATATAATATTATTCACACGAATTTCGATATTTCAATCATACAAATTTTGTAATATAGAGTTTTATAACGTTACTTGAATTTTCAACGTATTCGTAACTGTCCTATTAAAAATTACTATTTGAACGACTAATGAATAAGTTCGTGAACATAAATAAGTTCAGAAAAGACACTATTCTCACTTTTGATTATGATGGAAATGGCTTAACGTGAATCACTAAAAAGTAAGTTGTAAATGATAAAGATGATAACTTACTACTACGGAAAGTTAGAAAATCTATTTCCGTCTACCATTATTTAATACTATAGTTCACCGTTATCTTTATTAATATACCATGTTCATATTTTAACTAAACTACGGGTTCTTTTAGTGAAATTATAGCTAAGTTTGATCTATAACAATTTTATGTACAAATTTAAAGAATCTTCCGGTAAATATAGACTAAAGGTAAGTATAGTCTATTTAAGGCCGGCTTACTAATGACTTGTGGGAATCAAGTGGAATAAACAAAAGGGCTAATATTCATATATATACGATTCTATAAATCTTTAATCGTTTATTGTTAAGGGATTATGATTAAGGGTATATAAACGGGTATGGTTTTGTTGTGGTGAGGACCCGATTCAATGACGAGTCTATTTGTAACACGAGCATGTCACCAAAGGCGATGTATTTCTCACGCTATACAGCATCAGGTAATCGAACACTGAATCATATCATTTATCACACTCATTACCGAATTCTCCACAACTTGTTAGAGCTCGTGACCACTAACACGAGAGAGTCATGTGACGACTGAATTAGAACTGACAAAAATCATTTTCATGGGGGCGACTTCCGTTCTTAACAATTTTTTCGATATTGCTTTGTTATAAATATATTTACGTATTGAGGTTAAATAAAATTTCAATCTTAAAATTTTATTACATTTGCTCTTTACATTTTTAAATGTGTACATTAAAATGTGTAAATAACATTTATAGAACATTAAAAAATTGCAGTGTTGAAATTTTTAATTTAGAAACCCTGGTGGTAGATCTCTTTTATCGAAGACCCTCTAGTTAGGTACTACCGCAGCTGACAAACAGTAGTGTGTAAACATGTATTGTGTTCGTGTTTAAAGTGTGCTGTAAGCTAGTAAATTTACGAAAGTAACGAGACTTAATACCTCATGTCTCAAAACGACAAGCGCAAAGTAGTGCTGCGTATACCATTTTAACGAGCGCCACGTAGTAGTAGTAGTAGAATGGCTTGACCGTCTTGTAGAATTAAAAAAAGAAAAGCAACGCATTGAATACAAAAGTTAGGTATTAATTACTTTCTCAGTAATCTGAAAAGAAACCTCTAGTTACATGTGACAGATAGTAGCTGCCGATTGTGAGGTCTAGCCGCTAAGACAACTTGCAGAAGTTACGGTTGTTTGTAAAACCGCAAGTAGGTTAGTCGGTAATCTACTTTCCGTTAAATGCAACGCTATAAGGTATAATTCGCTTAATGGAATATGAACAAAAATTGTGAAGAAAAATGTCCGTACATGTGTGTTATTACAAATAAACAGTTATTTACTTTACATTATTTTTTTAAGTATCTTTTTGTGTAAAAGTTTGATATAATTTTTTTTAAATCAGTTATTATATTTGTTCTTTGTCTATAAGGTATGTGGGTAATGCATTTTCTTTACTCAACAAACACTTTGAAGAATACGCAATCCGGAGATGATGTCACACTGCTTTCACCGCAAGCCACGCATCGTGTACTAGTGGTGACGATGGTGATGCGCAAAAGCACTTGTCGAAAGCATCACAGGAGCCGACGGCGCCGGACAGTCGTCTACGCGTTGTGAACTTTAATGGCCTGCGAACACGTGAAAAACACTACATTTCCCAATGCTGAATACACTACACAAGTCAAGAGGATTAGTGAATCTAAATACAGCAGTAAGTCAGTCAAACATTAAAATTCCAATCGCGTTTAAAACGCCTCTTGGTATTGGAGTTAGGTTTACTTTGCAGGAGATCGCCTAGATGGTTGTATTTACAACTCCTAAATCTACCGCCTAACAGTAATGTTTTCTTTTATTGAAATTACTGAGTGACCACGACTCGATTAAAGATTTTTCTGTTAAATTTCTGCACCAAAACTAAATGCTGTAAATAAATAAACTATTATCGGTATTATTCAGATTGTCTTTTATATATGAATGTTGATATTTCGGAACTAGCTGCAAAAATTTGTTTTTAAAATTATAAAATTAAAATAAATATATTAAAGTAAAAGTTGGTAACATTGCCGGGAAATTAACTCGTGGCTTTTGGGATTAGTTTCATTTTTTGTTCCAAAACTGCGAATAATTTACATACAAAGAATATAAGATTTGCGAAGGCTTAAAAAAATATTTGTGTCCGTCTTGTGTGACCTTTGTGATTGTTTATGTAAATGTTGTTTTATTTTACATGGAGCCAAAGTTTGCTACATGCAATTGACGAGCATGTGTTATACGTACCTTCTAACATTAGTGTTTATACACAGTAAAATTACATATTTACAATAACCAGGATCCTTTCTTTTAATATATGATGTCTATTATAATTGTTCGGAATTATAATTATTATGAGCAAACAGACAGACAAGATTTTCAAATTTTTGTTGTTTATGTCGTGTCAACATTTATAGAACTGCCGTTTTGTACTAAATGAGTTAAAGATTTTTTTGATTTTTTTTTTCTCTGGACCAAAGTAATCACACATGCAAACGATGTATGTTTGTCAACACTTTAGTAGTTTATAAAAGCCTTTGTTGTAAAAGACAGCTGGATGACAGACCACAAATTCTTCAACGCATTTTATACTGTTTTTTGTAAATTAAACTTTTTCCGTTAAAATATAATTCATGAATTATAAAAAAGTACAGTGAGTACGGTGAATGAGAGAGAATATTCATACTCTATTTTTCTAACGCAAGTCAGAAATAAATTCTTGAACTTCATTTATGACGGAAACTACATAGATAAAGTTTTATTGTATCGTTCTCATCCATAAATTGTTTAGTATTGTGTAAGTAGTAACGCCCTTATAAATTTTGATAATCGGTTCTCAGAAATGTGGCTGCAGTAGTAGTAATTATTTGAATTAGCTATTGAAGTCAATTCTAAAAAGTACAACCTAAGCCCTAAAATATTTTGTTGCCGCTGATTTGCCGCTGCTTTAATAAGTTAAATAAATAAACTAACGAAATATATAAATCACAAAAGTAATAACAAAGCTAGATTTTCTCATGGTAGAAGTTATGTATTAGTAATCTATTTAGTTTCATCGGAATACCGCTCAGCTAGACACTCGTGAAAATTGAATGCGGCTCGTAGATAACCGCCTCGGAACCCGGCCCGTTGGTCCTTCGGCCGCATCTAACTCAATATCGCATGAGTTAAGGGCACGCTCCATTGTCTCCTGATGCTGCTGGAGGCAGTCGTGAACATTGTTCATTGTCTATTCTAAGAAAATGCATATAGATTTAATATACACACCATTTTCAAGAGCGTCGGGCACAATGATATGTATAGTGATTGTAAATGCGTTTAATTTTAAATCTCCCGCCCATGCTCTGAAGCTGGTCTTGTGCTCTTTACTACCATACCTTACTTACCATTACGTGATATCACTTTCATTTGCTATTTAATCACAGGTAGTGATTATTGATACGTAATAATATCCTTTCTTTCAAAATACTTTTTATTTACTATTCGTAGATAAATCTGGTTATCATCCATCCTTGAATGGGGAAAATAGAATAACTTTTTCGGGGGAATATACATATAACTAAATTGTATAAATTCTGTTTTTTTTTTGTTAAAGAAAGGTTTATTTCTAGCCTTTCGAATTGCTTTGCCTACTCTATGTACATTTGCAACTGTACAAATACTATGGCATGACCATGCTCTCTGTTATTACCCAGTCTAGATAATAAAGATACTTTAACCAGTTATACTTAGCTGACTTTTTTAAATATTGTTCAAGGATATTATAATGAGAATAAATAATTTAACAATAGTACTTTGTCTTAATTTTAAATAAACAAAAGTTATTATTAGATATTTAAGAAAAGTTATAAAACATCTCGTAGATATAACAGCATGTCCATCAGTGTGGTGATGAGCAATGAGCGTCTTCTGGTTGTAGAAATAATATAAGTTAATGAAAAATAAGTTAATTATCTAAATGAAATACTTTTCATTGTAATTAAAAAGACTACTACAGGAAAGTCTTTTAATTATGCAATGTGTTAATATTTGTGCAAAATATTATCATTACTCTTAATGTCCATATTATATCATTATGATGTTAAAAAGCAATTAATATAATATTTCCTCTTATAATTATAGCGCTTTATACCCTGATAGATCTTATCTGTGGTCTTTGATAATGCCGCTCCATAAACAATCTAAATACGTTTAATCAGTATTCTATAGCATAATAAATTATTTGTAATTTTATGTAGTTAAGGAACCTAACATTAGGAGTATGCAGATGCGGCAAATTTTTTAAAAAAACGACTCATATGAAGTTTTTAAATATTAATCTAATTATAATTAAAAAAATTATTACAACTGGTTAAATTGTTTATTTAATACAATTTTCTATTATTTAAGGATTTAATTTAATTTCAATTACAAGTAAATGAATTTTTTGAGAATATTATATGTACTGCAAAACAACATTTTTAACCACCCTAAGGTGCTGCTTCTCTTATTAGTCTCCTTAATTTATTTATTATAAATTGATGGAAAATATTTGTCTATTTATTGTTGTGTTAGTTAATATTTAAAAATATATTATCTGCAATCCGTGGGCGGTCTGTTTTCTTAAGCAATTTATGCGTGCGCGCGGCGCCTTTGCGGACATCGCTATCGTTGCAAAGCAACGCGCTAACCGAATCAAAGATAATTTAAATAATGGCCGTTGATAATTTACTGCAAACTATTTGCGACGATGATCTGAACACTGATTCATTTAATTGGCGAATCAATTCTAGTCCTCTTTTACAGATTGGTTGATAGACAAGTATTAAAATGTCAAATTCTCAACGGCGCAACAACCCTTCGTCTTGGCCTCCGGTACAATTCAGCTAAAAACAGCCCGACTCTCTTTCCTTAGTTATTCTCCAAATAAAAATTCCTCGTGTCGGCGATAGATTTTTCTGAATATTAAATAAAATAAACAGCCCGTTTTAACGCACCTTTTACTGGTCCCCCCGCAAAAGGAGAAAGCTAAGGCTATTTACTTCTCCTTCACCGTGAGAGAATACTGATACGTCGCACGTTGCCGAAAACTGTTCTTTGGAGATGTTAGTATCCCCAGGATATTTTCGTTTAATAGAAAAAATAACCTACGTCTGTTTGAATCGTATAAAACGTGGATTCACTTACAAACTCAGCTACTGTTGTAACTTTTTGTATCAATTGAACAGAAATTGTTAAAGGGAATCGTGATAGAATATGGAGATATTTGATTAATACTTCGCCTTATTTTGGGGAGGACTTATGAGAGACTAGCGGTTCTTTCATGTTGGGGGTTAAAAGGAAATCGAGTTCTATGGCTAATTCTGATTTTCCTTTGCACTTTAATATTCCTTGTTCGTCTCACAAACATAAACACCTTTCTTGTATTTCGCAATTGTAAACAATGTGTTAACTTCACAACGAGTTATAATTCCTTTCATGA
Source organism: Pachliopta kotzebuea (assembly GCA_018246255.1). Classification (NCBI taxonomy): domain Eukaryota; kingdom Metazoa; phylum Arthropoda; class Insecta; order Lepidoptera; family Papilionidae; genus Pachliopta; species Pachliopta kotzebuea. Next base: position 7,871 of record DWLS01001044.1, on the reverse strand, counting down.
AAGGCATTCGCATGCTTTGTTGCATGATTATGACGAATGCAACACCGCAATTGCTATTTGTGCAGTCTGAAACCGTTATTATAGCGTTTAAGTGGTTTGTTATAGCCAAATATCTTCACGTTGATCTTATATAGTAACGGTGTTAGCCGCAAATTAATTATATATATGTTGTAGTTAGGCAGGTCTGAAAGAATCCCATCACCATCCTCACTCTACTATATATAAACTCTGAAATGAGCCTGTATTCTACCAAATGAGCTTGTCGCCTTGTAACATAAGATGTTAATTCTCGTTATTATATTATTTTTACTAGCTATAATACCCTTCAAACTGGATCACAGCATCTTTGCACACAATTGTTTTGCGAAAGAAATAGGTCGTACCTGATTGACGGTCTCCGGTAACAGAGACTCAACATTAGGTTAAATTAAAACGAATCATAATTAAACAGTTTTAACAAGGCTACTTTGTTCATTGTTTAAAATGTTTATATTTCAATTGTAAAATTATTGCCATAATAAATATACGACTTTTAAACTGTAGCATTGTTTTAAGTAGTGGCGCGTTTTTGTAGGCTTCGTAGTTTCCTATTGTACGTATAATTATATTTTACTTAAATCATTGCTATCTTTGAAAGCACCATCGTATCTTTAATTCGGTTTTATGTTTTGCTATTAATCTATTACCTTGTACACGAGTTAAAAGTAATAATTCATAAAACTTATTTGTTTTTCTACATATTAGATTTGCCCGAAAAAGTACTCCTCGAGGAGAAATATTAAAATTTTCTGATTCCGTTATGCTTCTGAATAATTAAACAAAGAATTAATTAGTAGATGTTACATTAAGAAATTTTCTATCGTCACAGATATGTGCAAAGAGAACATAGAATGTATAAGATAGGTACGCGGGGAGCGAAATCTTGGTACCATGATCGGGGTAAGTAGAGCTCCATTCTCTCCGCCTTGTGAAGGATATAGTGCATCGATAAATAAAGTCACGTATACACTTGAACATATCAAAATCATATTCATTAATATCGTAACGCGATGTATAATACGGTGACTAATGTGCTATATCCCAATCTCTAAATTATTGTGAACGAAAATGATGTAAAAATTACATGTGACTCTTAGAAGCTAAACTATTATGTTATATCTTATTAGATTTTTCTAAAATCTTATGATGAGATGACTAAGGAAAGCTAATGTTAAAAGTAAAGTTAATATGACAAATTAAATCATAAATATGAACACATTGGATCCTAATAGGTTTACAGAAAAGTTTTTGATTTTACTCATACAATTTTCATTTAAACTCAATTTCATAGGTGATGATTAATTTCCTATTCGTTTTTAGCTATCAGACTATTTTAGTCAAATGTTACACATAGTATTTATTACAAAGAAAAGTGTTAAAATAATAGGAGACTATCAATAATAAAGAAACAAGAAAACATGAAGGGTGTTCCTTATATAACAGCATTTGCTACCATCGTCATGAGATAAAAAATACTAATTATGTTTACCTGTTATTTCGCCAGTTACTACACCCTGAAAACACAGTAACGTTTTAATTACTACTTACCTAAACTCTTCGATGCTTTTTAAAAATGATTCAATATGTAATGAATCCAGGTGTATTACATTCTTTAGCATTACTCTGATTTACCGCAACCACGGTGCGGTTTGACCTCACGCTGCCGTCCCGACATTGGATCGAGACAATGTCCGTCACAATCTTGTCTAGCATATTTTTCACTTGTACAATTCGGATCACGATATTAAACAAGGAAAAGAATTTTTTATTTTTAATCCTTGCAATTTCGTTGCGAAAAAAGATACGTATTTATTTTCACGAGAAAGATAGGAACAGTCTATCCGCTTCAGTATTTCAATACAGATATGAATCTTTAAATGAAACGTGACTAAGCTAAATACTAACATAGATTTACCATCAAAGTTTACTATAGTATTATAAAAATAACTTAGAGCGTTTATGAGCATTACATAATGTGGCAAATGAAACACTTTATCAGAAGCCCGTACACAGTTGTGGCTGGTCGAGAAAATATTCCCATCAAAATAAACAAACACGTGTATTACATATTTATGCCGTTCACCAGCTTGGATAGAGAACATAAATTACTTCTGACTTTGGCTAGTTTACTTATTTATTTATTAACCATAACTCATGGACCACGTCATCGACTATTACACATTTCTACTCCCATTCAACAAATTTACACAAAAGCGACATCTGCTGTACCGGAAACGACATTCAATGGTAAACGACATCCAAGATTAAAGTAAAATATCAACGCCTTCACATTTTCACAATTACTTATTGTGCTATTCGCTAATGGATTATAGGAGACGGAGGATAGAGCTTCAGTCATCTATAAAGATGATCTTTACAACAATTAAACTGATAACAAAACAGCTTTTAATGTTTTTTTATACGAATCAGTAAGTTTCTTGCTCCTTCAATGTATCCACTGGGCTGTCAACAATTTTGGTAAAACACACAAGACAGAAAAATCACTTTTCATCTGTACTGAATCTGTAATTTAAAGTTATTGAAAATATTAAAATACGTCACAAGTACAATATGTTGTAATAGGGAAACATAATGCATTTAAATTGTAAAAACAAGTTAGGTATTGATAACATAAATTACTTTTACATACAATTGTTGATTATAACAAATTAAATTACTGTTCTATTTAAACGCCCTTCAAAATTTGCAAATTAATATTGAATACAAGTAAATGTTACGCTTAAGTCAAAGTAGATTAAACTTACTTTTGCCTGCAGATGGAGCAAATGATCACGAAATATAATTTCCAGAAACCGTAAACAGAAACAAGTCCAAAAGCGTGATATCGGGGCGCCCTCCACAGTTTAACATTCACCTAGTATTATTCAAAACGTGAATTATTTCATCGATAACATAGAAGTAGTTATATCACCGACTTTACCGAATAAACTCGTAATGGTTAAAATAAAATTTTGCAAGACCTAAAAATTATATTTTACTAAACACTGCTAATGTTCATTGTACAAGCATACAACATATGCGAAATAAATTTTTTTTTGTGTTTTTGAAACATTTACTTAAATGTGCATCATTATTTTTCATGTAAAACATTGGTACAGCGAAGTAATAAAATAAACTAGTACATAAAAATACTTAATGAAATGTTCATTTAATACTGGGTTAAAAGAAGTCGACATGCATGGAAAAACTGGCCGGACATTTATCAGTTAATATTTGTAAAGTACATATCTCTGTCATATGAAATATGGATTTTTATAATAGATATCATTAATTGGGGGGACCAAGGCCTAGATAACCTAGGTACATGTTTAGTGCCCTTTAATTTTTTGGGCCTCAAAAATTAAGTTCCATTTTTTTTTATAAATAGGCCCGAATACAATGTTGCTTAGGGCCCGCTTTAAATTTAAGCCGCTACTGATTGTTTTTAAAGTGTTGCCAGTCGGAACATGTACATAAGTTTTAACCCGCATATACAACTTTACCAAAAAATACATAGAACAATAACCGTGCGTAGGTTATGTTACCCAACTTATATATAAAACAGAGGCGATCGTAATTTATGCTAATATTTATTGTAAGTAGAGGTCTGAAAATTAATTATATATAAATCTAATTATAATATAGATTATAACATTGACGCTAATAGTTATTTGTAAATAGTTAAAAATATTCTCTCACTTCAATCTAACAATAGATAACAATCACAATAAAAACTTAGTATAACGTCATTGTAAGACAGGCGTGAAATAAAGGCTATTCTTAAATACGTCTAGTTTACCATCTAACAGCTAAGGGTGTAGACAGTACAATGAGGGTGAGAGAACAACACTGTGAATCGATAATCGTTACCATTCAACTATTCAGATTGTATCGTATTCGAGATTCCTTTGTGAATATATATTGTCCTTTGAAGTTTTAACGCTTTCAGTATTCAAAGGGAATGATCTAAAAATGTTTCATATTCAGTTCTATAGAGGTGTCAGAATAAGGAGCCGCCTAACAGACCTTTAAATTGTTTAAATGGCCGCCTGTTATGGTTATAAGAAGACAAATCAAAATAGTACCTAACAACAAACGATGTTAAAGATAAAATATTGTGTTAAACAAACTATTACAAAGAGTGTCGCTTTTATGTATGACACTTATTTCTGTGCTTCAAGTTTGTTGGATCATCCAGAAAAACGGTATTTTTCTAGACAGTCATTCCTTCTTTCAATATAATTTCATTTTAGGGGTTTTACCAATTTTTATATTTATTACCTTTTTCTAGTGCTTCATAACACCTATAGACACAAAAGAACTCAAACAATTTTTAATCGTTATTTTGTTTACTTATCTACACATTCTCACAATGTCTTGCTTGGTTTTTGACTAACTTTTATTACTAATAACTCATAAGATTAAACCTATTTAAGTAACATTTATTGTATCTACTGCAGATAGGCGTCACCCAATAACGGAGGGTTTTGGACCATTATAGTCACATAACTATATTTATACATTTTTTGTTATAATTAAAGAATGACAACACACTTGTTTGTACCTGAGCAAATCTTAATATTGTTTACGCAATTCATCGAGCATACTTAAGCCAATTACTGTTTGGGGGACGGAGACAATAGCAAACATTTTCATTAATAAAGAGCCTGTCTAAAAAATTATTGTCAATGATGATAACTGCATCCATGAAGGACCGAACGAAGCATAACTCATTCGATTAAAGAGTGCATCTCGCCGAACGCCTGCGGGCCCATTTAACTCTATGTATAGACCGCGGCGCGTCCCGACCTCCAGTCTACGAAGACTTCACTGTCCATATTAACTTTGAACGTTGTAATAACGTACGGGTGTCAAAATAAATTGGTTATGTTCGACCACTAATAAGCTATTAGTGACGCCAAGAAAATTTTAATCCTATTTTAATTTTGACTAATAATAATGTTAATTGAAGGTGAACATGCCGTGACGTCTCTTGCAGTTACTACAGCAGAGAAATTGATAGTTAAAACAAATCATTAAAAAAGTTTCGTAACAGTTACCATTTTATTGATTTTTGATGACAATTCGTCATTAAATATTATTATTTATATTTAAGCAGAATATATAATTAAATTTAGGTACTTTATAACAAATGGTTTTCATAAATTTTGTACAAATATGCAGTTCTTTTTGTAGAAGGTTACAAAAGCCTAGTGCCCTTAATTAGTACTATTATATTTAAATAAATTCTTCATTCAATTTCGTTAAAAAATCTTTTTTTTTTGTGTTTTCAGTATTGTATGCAAGGTCAACGAGGGTATTATTGCTATATCAAAAATGGCATCAGTTACAAAGTACAGCAGTAGTTATAGTATCGTCAGCAGACAGCAGCGGAAGTAAGAATGCCAATCAGCAGGAGTAATACCAACAGTAGCAGCAGTAGGAGTAGCAGTGGCTGCAGTAGAAGCAGCAGTAGCAATAATATCATCATCAGTAGTAATAACAGCAGCAGCGGTAGTAGCAGTAATAGTAGTTGTACATTTGCAGCAGTAGGATTAGTCATAGTTATAATAGTAGTGTAAGAGTAGAAGATATAAAAAGGATAAGAACAAAAAGCAGACCATGAAGAAGGAGAAAAAGGGGAAGATCAGGAAAGGAACCGACAAGGAGAGAGAAAAAAAGAGAGAAAGAGGGAAAGAAACCGAACGGATTTAGATTATTGAATTCATGAATGAAAGGAACAACAGCAGTTAAAGAACATAGAAGAATTAAGCACATAATTAACTGTTTCCTTTCTTCATATGAATGTTCACTGAAATCAAAGAGAAACCACGGTTTGGCTAGGCAGCAATGTTTACCGTTGCTTATATGTATGATTGCAGTGTAATCTGGTTGCTAATTCTGTAAGTATCAAAAGGCATCGAACGTGTTCACTCTTGCTTCAATAAACATTTCAGAAGCACTGCAGTACCTTTTTCAACCCAAGAGGTTTCTATATATGTAGTCACTCTGCCTACGGCTGCCATTCAATGATCTCCTTGTGTAGATCAGTCATATTTGACGAGTGTAGATACTGTTAAAATATTTGACATACTTTTACTGAAACCTACAAGAGTACCGAATAGCATTACACTTGATAATAATGAGGATCATGATAATGAGTGACAAATGCCTGTCTTCACACAGAAATGATCATAACCATCTTTTTCAATACTCGGTAATAGAAGCACCATACTGCTGTTAAAGAAATCATATAACTGTTATAGACGAAGCGATTTTTGACAAAAAAAAACTATAAAATGCGTCCAATTAAACAAAAAATAAGAAAACTGTTAAGTATACATTGTATATTAGGTAAAAAAAAATTGAAGCTGCCTTGAATAATCATAATAACGAAATATTTCATTCTAAAGCCAAAATACTCGGAAATACCGCAGTAAAACCTGCCTTTACCTTCATCACATAAACATAACTCATGACATGGATGCCTTTACTTAATTCCTTTATATCCTGTACGATGTTTAAACAGCATTTGTTGTAACTTAATTAATAAATATTGCATTAAAAAAACACATAAATTTATTTAATGATCTTCGCGCCGCCTTTCTTTATTATTACTTTTTAACAATCATAAATAATAAGTAATTAGGTTACATAAGAGTTTATTTTCGTAATTTATGGCAAAGTTTAATTGAATTTACCGACCGCATATCCTGCGCTCATTTTTACCGCTAAACAATAGTTTGCAAATGATATTGTGTTACCATTGAGTCAACATTTTACTCGCCTCGCTGTGTCGATAAAAATATGTTTTAAGGATAAATAAAATGCCCGCAATTTTTTTTACAAATTCTTTGATGTTTTCTTTCATTCTTCTTCATTTACATCACATCTTTAGCCTTACTTTTTAATATAGTTTAGTGTGTATAATGAAGTACTAATTTAATTAAAAGACAAACAAAAGCATAAAAACCTATCCATAACATGGCCTATATTTTTTTTTATGTGAGCATTTGGCAGCTAAATCATCGAAGCGCGTGCGTATTGTAAGTTTGTAGAGCTCGATTGTCGACCCCCGCTGTTCGCTTGACATTAACGACTAATAGCAGCACTTTAATCGACAACCGATCGCTGTCGGCGATTACTTTTGAGGGTCAGAAAAAAAATTGAGCGTCACACTATCCAGAGATAGAGTTAATAATCCATTACTCTTGTTAAATACCGAAATGATAGTAGGTAATTACATAAAATAAATTTTCTTTTAATAAAACAAAAATATGTCACTCGGTAGGTTCTCGAGGTAGACGCTACCGCAACGTTTATACCTGCTATTGATATTACTAGTGTAAAGAAATTAACTGTCTTTTACAAGGCGCAAAATATAGAGCAGTGCTTATCATCTTAATTATCTATACGTACTACATTATGGTTCCAAAACAAGTAACAAAACTAAGTATTCGAAAGTATTTAAAGAAACACGATAAAACTCGTAAAATTTATTTCACTTAAATTCTGTATCAATTGTCATCAGACTAACTTTCTACTCATTTTGACGCCACGGTTAGACACTAGTTATATCATAATAAAACTGCTGCTAGTATTTTTTTAATTAAAGTAAAGTATAATATATAATGTGCGTGTAGAAGGCAAACTGACAGATGAAGCAGAAATTTTACGGGGAGTGCGTCAAGGATGTATTTAATCGCCAATCCTGTTTAACATATATTCAGATATGATCTTCAGAGAAGCATTGGCTGAGTTAGATATAGGCATAACTGTAAATGGCCAAGTTATTAACAATATCCGTTACGCCGACGACACTGTATTAATTG
>DWLS01001043.1:0-24264 GCA_018246255.1 Pachliopta kotzebuea | reverse complement strand
CATAATTGGCTGTTACAGTATCGGGTCCATAAACACCATTCACAATTTTAGCCGCCTGGCTTGCATTTTCGCCTTTGGCAAAGAAAAACTGTAAAATGTACTCACAATTGAATGCACCAAACAAAATACAGCAAAAGAATTTTTTTACTGCTAAATGTCACCTTTCCAACGAGCATAAATCTGAAACTGTTTGATCGATACTTTACGAGAAATTTATCGCTGCAGCCATCTACCCAAAAAATAATGGATTTCTTTTTCCCCAACTAATATTAATTAAATACCTGGGTCAAGAGTAACCTTTTTGTTTGTGTACAAATTCATACTCATACTATTAAAAATGCATGTAATGTAATGTTGAAATATTTATGGAGTTTTTCATTAGTCATTCAAGGTCAGGTCTTAGGGCTGAGCCAGCCTTTGTTGATTTTACTTGCAATATTCAGTCACGCTACCCCAGAATGTGTAACTGGCGCGATATAAATAGAGTTAGTCTCGAGTTGTTCGACCCGTTTCTACTCACATACAGAACAGACCACTCCATTATCAAACTGCAACTAATAAAAATTTAATGGAATGTCTGAGTTATTCTTCATTCATTTTTATAAAATTGTTATTTTTTCGTTGCATAACGTTGATTGAATATTTATGTCTTCATACGATGTTACGTCATAATGAATAACATGATTTAACTGTGTAAAATGATCTAAAAGAACTATTGATTTTCTCAGTTAAAAATTATTTCTTCGCATTTCACTTTACATATAATATCTCTACTAGCTTAACATATCATAAACCTTAAAAAGCTTTGTAAAAAATTGAGAAAAGTCATAGGGGACAAAATAATATATATATATATATATATAGATAGATAAATTTTCGATATGATGTTATTGACGAATTTTTCCTATTTTCTGTACAATGTCAATTAGAACTTCTTTACAGACAATCATCAAATGATAACAACTGTTCTTAAGCGACATTATTACAAAATATCAAAGAACGTTTTTAAAAATTGAAATAAATAACCCTCTTAATACATTGGCTGCTGAAAGTCGGGGTCCTTTCTCAAATGTAGGAAGTCAAGGGCATTTATTCACCACTAGCCAAGTGCGGGTTGGTGAATGTCACATGTCTATTGTTCTTAAATTATGTCGGTTTCCTGACAATTTTTTCCTTCATCATGAAAGAAAATATACATAGACATTATAAAAAAAAAATGACGGAACGGCCATTTACTTATCATTTGATAATTTATACGCTTTATCCCTAATGCATATCCCTAATTCCTAACGCAGTGTTAATTATATATTTTTTTATCATTCCTTTTCGTATTTTAGGCAAAAGTCTTTTTAATTCGTTTTATTTTATTTCTTACTTATTTTTTCTCCATTCGTTTCCCTAACTTTATTTCCTATTTCATTCCACAAGTTTTTCACATCTCATTCCTTAACTCCATGTATTTTAGATTCTCTTCCAGGCATCGTCTCCCAGACATTTCGCCGCATTTTTTAATTTTTAATTTTTCTTATTTATCTTTACTTACATTTTGTATCTCTTCTGTCTAAATTTAGTTATACTTTATTTACGTATATTACTATCTCCTTGGGCTCTCTTAAACAAAAAATATACCACACATTACTATTATTATAACATTTTATTGTTATATAATTAGCAACCGGTAAAAGAGCAAAGACAAAAGATCAAAGGAGAAGGAAATGTCGAAATTCTGTAGTCGAACTTACGAAGTTTAACTTTGCTCTTAGCTTACTAAGTCACGTTAAAGAAATAATTACACAAATTTGTGACTGATGTAATTTTTTTATCCCTATATACTGCCTTATTTTTCTCGGTCCTTTCACGATTTTTATTTAAAAATACTAACTTGTTACGTTTTACTAAATATCTATCTAATTTTTATAAGAATATATACGTACTTAGAATAATATAGAGTAGATTGAATTGTGATATAGGAATCCGTGCCTACTGCACAAATGTATAATTTACTTACTAAATGCGCTGAAGATCCCCGCAAAGACTGAAAAGAAAGAACAGGATGAAGATCGATTGTTGCCGGATGATAAATATATCCGTTTATATGTCTTTTAATAAGCGTACAGAGTAACCGATCTCTGTAATATTGTGAAGTTAAAATGCGCTTACTTGTGACCTGTATGTAGCTGGTCAAAGCTACTTGCCGGTACAACGACCACCACGTGCGGTAAAGGATGTGACCGGGTCTCTCGAAATAGCATCTCGACCGTGATGACCTTGCACCTAATATCTCACCTGTATTGACCAAACTATATTCCCAGTCTTAATTATAAACAAATGTTACTTTTAAAATTCATATTGACTTTTATTTTCTCTTTCGACCTAAGCCGATTTTAGATATAGCCAAAATTAATAGAATTTCGGCTTCGACGGATTACAGATCTCATTCCATATAGTACGTGTGATAATATATAAAATCTAAAAAAACAAAATTTCGTATCTGCTTGCATATAAAAGCAGATAAAAAATCCTCATTATTATTATATAAAAAGTATCAAAGTACACTTTTCAATAATTATTATAGTTAATTGTCAACAGGGAAGATTTGTTCTATTTTAATTTTTTTTGTAAAAAGATAATGTTAAATATTTCCACAAAAACTGCCAAAGTCAAGAAAGAAAAAAAAAATAATAATAATATATTTTTTAAATAATTTAAAAAAGACATTAAACAATAATGATGAAGATAATGTTTGGTAATTCTCATATTTTGTAATTTTATATTAATATGTGATGCTTATAATCTAATACTTCAGGAATATGAATCATAAAATTGTATTGATTTTCATTAACAGCAAAAATAATATTAACTTCACCGAACAAATCTTTAAACCCTTATCGGGTGGTGGTGATCAAACCCTTTTATAAATGGGCTTATAGTTGGTACTTTTATAGATCTGAATATTAAATAGCAATAGAGCAACTTATAAAAACTACAAAATGATACATGCACGTGGCACTAGTTTGGATGACATACACTGCAACATATTGTGCTTGTTGACAGTGCTCGCTGCGACCAGTAGCACAATTACTGGATTTAATATCTAATATTTCAAGACGACGGGTACAACCTGGTGTGGTATTGTTAAGTTAATATATCAACCTAACTAGCGCCAAGGTGTTGTAAACAAGTATATCACTTACCATCAGGTAAATATTATGTTCATCTGATTGAATAAAAAAAATTATGTCTTATAGAAATTAACAGCAGTAGACTCCCGCAGTGATCTATAACGATAAATAATTAAACAGTACGTTAACATACTTAAAAATAGGACGTTATTTATTAATATTTATTGGTCCTTTACCGTTCGTAGTATTCACTATGGAGACAAATACCCATACATTTATGTGATCTACAGATAGATGTTACCTAATATTCATTCCGTGAATTGCAAATACAGAAGCTCAAAATTGTTGTGCTTCTGAGAAAACTATTTATCCGGGTAGGGAAATTTGTAATATAAAAAGACTTTACATGGTGTAGTTTTTGCGAATACAAACTTGACGAATGTTTATATCAGTAGGAAATAATAAATTCAATACATAAAAATTTTATGTATAAGTTGCGGGCTCTCGGGTACCATACCATGTAAATATATCCACTGTATTATAAAAACATCCACATTATATACAAAAATTAAATAAAAAGAGTCTCAGTGCCAACCATGTCAACCTTCTTTGCGCAAGAGTTAACAAAGTTCCTACGTAAACATCTTTTTATCAACTGTAATCTATGCAGTTTAATAGTAGTTTTTTTTTTTAATATTTCATTCATTCATCAACCGATGGACACCCATAAGACACAAGCATTCCTCTAAGATATCCCCTACATAATTAGTTTTAGGTAATTAGTACTTAGTAATATTCCAAAGAGAATGAAATAAACTAAGCTATTTGTAATTAAAGTTGATCATATCTTTATAAGTGTAAAAGAAGAGTACCTTAAATTCTATGTAATTATTGTTTCATTCTTTACTTGTCTTGGTACAAATTTCTTCATGTAATTTATAACGTAATGGTTCTGTAATGAATACAATAAATAATGAGAAAGAAAACCTTATAACAAAGAGGTCTGTGATCTTATGTTTGGGTGTCACAAACTTTTAAAACATGACAAAAAAATATAAGTAATTAATTGCTCATATTTTTATATTTATGAACGCTCATAACTTATATTCAACGATTGTTCGGCGTACGGGTACCTCCCACACCTACTCACGAGACCCTAGGCAACCTCACCTGCTCGTGATGCACCCTGCTAATCAACTATCGTGGCTCTGGCTCTCAATCAACCCGCATTGGGCCAGCACGGAGAGAGACGGCTCCAATCCCCACACTATTGGGGGAGGCCTATGACCAGCAGAAGACATCTATCAGCTGATCACGATTGCTCGGCAAAAATTCAAAGCAAACAGACAAATTTTAATACCAAGGATGAGAAAATAAGTAACGATAGATTTTGCACCTGATAGTTCCAGTTCTAACAAAAAATAAGATGCTGAAAATGTAAAGAAAAAATGACATTAATTTAATTTGTCCTGTAGTAAAAGTGCATCTTTTGTATTTCATAAATAAAAATGATTTTGCTTATCGTTTTAGTATTTCTTTACATATATTTTCAGCGGCAGCGCATACGAGGGTCAATGGCAGAATGGAAAGAGACACGGTTTGGGCGTTGAAACTAGGGATCGGTGGCTTTATCGAGGTGAATGGACACAAGGTTGTAAGGGACGATATGGTGTACGTCAGAGCACCACCAGCAATGCCAAGTACGAGGGCACATGGGCGAATGGATATCAAGACGGATATGGCTCCGAAACATACGCGGATGGGGGTAAGTATATAATATTTCTAATCTAATAAGTTTACGAAAACTTTAACGTAATATTACCTTCACACGAACGTGGCGTTATTGTATATATAATGTAGTTTAAAATTATACCGTGAACATTTTAATGTAGTACGTTGAGTAACATACGGACAGACAATGTACAGATAGGCGTTTATAGTAAAAAAGATTTGTTAATATATACTAAAATAAATTTTGGCACATGTTGACATGAAAACCAAAATATTTTGCAATCCAACTATACTACTACTCCTTGACCAACCATTATGCAAAAGGGCAGGATAAATAGAGCGTGGAAGCGTAATACAGAAAGTCTTCTTCCCTCGCAGCTTCACATACACCGTATCAGCGGTCCGGCACCAATTTGTCGCGAAAGGTAGGGAGAGGAACAAATTGTAATACCGACACTTTTGTCTCGTCACGCATTTCAATACACTTCAATTCATCGTGATAGTTGGTGCGAAGAACGGGTAGATCGTCGTAACTTACATATACGTCTAAATCCAAGTGAGCCTATCGAGATCACCTTTGTCGTCCATCTTAGGCTCACCCTATAGCTCTCCTACTCACTGTGAGTGATCAAGCCACGGCTCCTAAACCCCACCGCCATAGTAACCAGTTCGGTGAGAAATCATTAAATGACCTATTAGTGAGAATTTCTTCGTACGTTGAATATACTAATGGGCTTTTGCTTAGACAAAATTTACCATATGTACATAGATTTAGCATGAACCGATAAATTTAAGAAATACCTTAGTTGTGGCGCTATAAATATAGACAAAATGAATAAAAATACATTTTATTTACCCATTAAAGAATGGAAAATTTCTACCATAAATAGATATTGTATAGTTCAATTGTACGTATAACGACGGACGCGAGCGCTGTTATTGTAACACCATAAAACAACGTCACGTAATCCCTGACGCCAGAAAATTGAGTCATAGACGCATTAAGATTTGTCATTCATGAAAAGAGAAACGATGTGATTCGTTTCCTTTAAGAATTTACTGATCATTAGTCATGAGCCATAATAACTATAAAAGAATCAAGATCCCAAGAACTACATTAAGATTCATGCGGAAAACTTTTAATAATCATGTACAAAGAGGAAATATAAAGATCGTTGCTTTTGACAAATATATTTATCAAAAATTTTGTTGGATATTGTTAATTAATAAAGTTTTGGAACGAAGTATCAGAGGGGAGATTTTTCAGCAGTTTACAAATTGACTAATGAGAGTGAGGTGGCCCTGCAACCCGCCCCGCGGCCCTCGCTCCTAAATATAGCGCAGGCGCGCCCGCCGCGCACCACGCCGACATACAATCGCGTCCACCGCTCATTTTAATTCACTACAAAAAAAATCTTTACAGTCATTACACTGACCCACTAATGGACGATAAATAATTTAGCATTTAATCACAACTATAAATAACCATGACTTATAGCAGTTTATTCAAATTATTTGGTACTTATATTTATAAATACCTCTTAAAGAATTGATGCCAACAATTTTAACTACATAATCTGTCCCTTTAAAAAATAATTATTTAAATTAAAATTATAGAAAAGTAACACTAGCGTTTTACACATGACTTGTTTATATTCTATGAACGCGAGAGTCTCCTCCCAGTTTAAGTACATTTACGTTATTTATATCATTTCCATTTTTTTTTGTCAGATGCCACTAATTTTCTCATAAATTACTATTTGTTGAAAAATCATAATCCGGATGAAATAAACTTATCATGAATAAGAATTTATTCATAAGGATATGTATTTTAATTTGATGCCCGAAACCGTAATTCTTTTTTAAATAATTATAGCCCATGTCTTATATTGTTGGTTTATCTCCCCCTAAAAGGCTTTTCAACATTTATGCCATTATGATATTTACTTCGATTAAACAGACAAAAGTAGATATAAATAGAAAAACAAAAAAATTTCGATAATTTATTGGTGTAATTTATAAATGTGGTACAAACCTTATTATTTTAAGATTAAAAAGTTACAGATTATTTTTATTTATTTGTAAAGACCAGCGGCTTTTCACGTGATGAATTTACTTAAAAGTTGATGAGTATTTTTTATTTAATATTCTTTTTGTTAATTTATTATAACTCTAGAAGTAATTACTTTTGCCGTACAAAATTTTGTTCTCTTTTAAACTTTCGCTTGTCGTTATAAAGTATCTTATACATTCTCCAAGAACCCTATCTCTGCACATAAATTAAATGGAAATTATTTATATTCATAAACAAGTAAATAAATAATATTGACATTTTATTTAAGGTGTCACGAACTAAAATAAAAAAGTTGTTGAATTTATAATTATTTTTTTGTCTTTTCAGGAACATACCAAGGACAATGGATGCGAGGTCACAGACATGGATATGGCGTGCGGACGTCAGCGCCGTTTGGCTTGGCGTCACACTACCGCGGGGGCGCCAGAGACGCACGCGGCTCCTTGTCCTCACTGGTGGAAACAGTGGGCACTCCCGAACCTTCTGACCGACGTAACTTACGAGTAGACGATGCACGAGGCGGCTTTGTTCTCCAAAAGAGTTCAGATGAGCCAGCCGGAAGGCGCGGCTCTCTCGTTGAAAAAACCAAAAAGGGTCTATTCCCTGTAAGAATTTCACTGTTCTAGAATAATTTAAGTTACAAATTTGTTTAATTTGTTTTTTGGGATAAAAATGAAGAACGCTTAAACAAATCGGTAATGTAGTGGTGGTGGTGGTAATGAATTAATTTTATTAACTAAAAAATTAATTAATTTTTTGTGACGCATCTAAATTGCTTTTCAATCTAAACATTTGAACGAATGTGTAAGTATAAATTGTTATTCATTTCAAAAGCAGACTACCTTCTATTGTAAAATCTTGTGGAGGTAATAATGTAATAAATAATCGTTCATTTCATGTCGTAAAAATTTATTACTAGTATCAAAATATGAATACGTTTTCCCTGTACAAAACCTACTGTAATATGCGAGAGATACTATATTATGAGATACAGGTATTTACATGTATTATCAAAAGAATAAATTACACGTAAATATATCTTTACTATAGTCAGTGAAGTATCTGCACTAATAATGTTTGAGTTTTAATTATAATGAACAACTTAAGTTATAAGTTATATATTTTGTATACATTTGTAGAATTTTCGCAAGCGCCGTAGTACAGGTGAACTGGACAAACGAGGTACTGGTTCTGTTCGTTCAGGCGGTTCGGCGGGTTCGGCCTCATCCTGGGTCTCATCTGTAGAAAGCTCTCACTCAACAAATACACGTGGCTCTCACCACACCCACTCTAACACCAGTTTTATCGTAGAGGTAAATAGTCGTCTTTTAAGTTTTAAATTGTAACATTAATATATCTGTCGTAAAAAACAATTAGCTTAAAAATATGCTCTACTATTAATATAGTAATTATATAGATATATTGAAGTACGTATCGAAAGGACGAAATGTCGTCCCCAAATAAATAGTAATCAAGCAGAAAAATATATTCAAATCAAATATTTAAAAAAAAAGTAAATTCATTCTCTTACGATATTTAATACTGTTTACTATTTAAACATTTTGTCATGCTAACGTTAAATCAATGATGTTATGAGATTTAACTATTGTTTTATTTTATAATAGGTGTTTGGATATTTTATTTAAAAAATTATAATCTATTCAGTTCTTAGTCCCTTTTTACTTTTCATTGCAGGACGAACACCTTGATCCAAGCGTAACCGAAACGTATATGGGAGAGTGGAAGAACGACAAACGAACGGGTTTCGGTGTTTGTGAACGTAGTGATGGCTTGCGCTATGAGGGAGAATGGCTTGCTAACAGGAAATATGGTTACGGTGTAACAATCTTTCGAGATGGTACGAGGGAAGAAGGGAAATACAAAAACAACGTCCTCATTACAAGTCAGAAACGCAAACATATGTTCCTCATGCGATCAGCAAAATTTCGAGAACGAGTTGACTCAGCAGTGAACGCGGCCCAACGTGCCTCAAAAATAGCGTTACAAAAAGCCGATATTGCAATATCGAGGTTTGTAACGGACATTCATCTATTTTTAAAAATTAAAGTCGTCGGTTTAAACCAATATTATCAATCTAAAAATTATATCCACCTGCATGTAACTTAATTTTATAGGTAAATCCCGAGTGAATCTTTTTGTAATTAAAACAAACATGGACTAGCATAGCGTAACTATGTTACGATTATTATCGTTCATCTTTATCGAAAACCCTTGACAAGTAGCAAAAAAAATTGTTGCAATTATAACATACGCCTAATTTTAATATCATCAATAAAATTTGTTTTATAAACTAGACTAATTTTTTTTCAATGATTAAACTTTCTACATTGCAGAACTGCTACTGCACGAGGAAAGGCTGACCAAGCGGATGAAGCGGCAGACCAGGCAAAAGAAGACTGTGATATAGCACAAGTAACTGCAAGGCAGTTCGCATCTGATTTTAAACATCCGGGCTTTGACAGAATAGGATTAAGAGACCGATACCGACAAAAAACATATGAAACACAAACTTCAGGACCTGCGTTACAAGAAACAGAAAATATTGTAGACGGAAAGAGCATTCCAAATCATATCCCTCCGACACATTCACAACTTCTGCAAGGTAACAAAATGCCTAATGCAATTAATTCAAGACGACCATCAACACAGTACCCTAAAGCAGTATCAGCTATGGACCCGCGGTTAGCAAATAATGCTGCTAATTATAGCGCAGGTGATCGAGGACATGGCGCTTCCTTTGATCCTTATTATAATC
The DNA here is from genome assembly GCA_018246255.1 of Pachliopta kotzebuea. NCBI lineage: Eukaryota > Metazoa > Arthropoda > Insecta > Lepidoptera > Papilionidae > Pachliopta > Pachliopta kotzebuea. Next base: position 14,561 of record DWLS01001043.1, on the reverse strand, counting down.
CAAATCAAGAAAGTTGGGCATCCTCGGGAAACACACAGAGCCAGGTCCAAGATAAACAAAAACCTTATATAACAAATGAATCCATTAGTGGATATAATGTAACCCAGCAAGAAGGACCAGCATCTTCCAAGTCATACCGCAGGCATGACTCTTTACAAACACAACAAAATACGGATCAAATCCACCAACAATATATAAATCAAGGACGCAGGCCATCTGTGAGACCATCTATGAATCAGAGACCCTCGATTCAAGAATGGAACACTACACAAGGAATTCCTCGCCGACAAAGTATACTCGCACAACCAACTTACGATCCCCATATTAATACTTACACCGGTACCGGTACTACATCATATGATCGTAATGAGTTTCGTACTGGAGTTTTTCATTCAGAAGTACCCCATGATAATCAAAGAAGTACTGCTGATCCTCAAAATTATCGACAAGGTGCTGAACAACAAATTTATCAACAATCTCCTGATCAACAAGGATATCGTCAGCCTGCGACAGATCAATATCGACAACAAAACTCGTCCCTGGAACAAGATGTAGTTAATGGAGAACGTGACCCTCGTTCGTTTACTGCACGCCCTTCAATAGACTACTTCGATCATTATAAAAGACCACCAAGTAGAGATTCTAGTGTAGATCGTTACGGGAGACGTTCACGTCAACCATCAGTTGAAGCAGCGCCTGCTAACAGTGGTTCGCGGGCTGAATCGGTAGTACCACAACCATTATCAACATCTCGACCATCATCGCGAGCAGCAACACCTGCAGGCAACGGTCACTTAGCCTCTGGTCGTGGTTCCGTTTCACGTGCACCGTCGAGGGAATCGCAGCCATTCGAAGATACGTTACTTAGAAAGCGTACGCTGGGACAAGAAATAACCCCCTCACCTTATCAACCGAAACGAACAGAAAGTTTATACGTAGCTCAAAATCCAACACCATCGGTACCGATAGGCGGAGGAGGAGGACCTCGAAAGGTAAGATTTGGCGGGTGCTTAAAATATTGATAAAAATTTTATTTTCAATTATGGCGTATTCGTAATCACCTGGTTGCCATGCTTGTCTTTAATGTGGAAATTAAAGTACATGAATACTTAGGCTTGTGCTTTTAAGAACATTTTATAATGAGATGTGAACATCTACTTATTCACTTAAAATATAAATCACCCGATCTCTGCTCCTAAAGTAGTCCGCGACCCAAAAGTATATTTTTTAAACTTTTTGAATTTTATAGTTTTGAGTGTAACTTTCAAATGGACAATTTTTTAAAATTTTAATGTTGTAATTAAAAATGTTTGCGGGTTATAGAAACAAAAATTAAAATTTTTCAAATATGTTGTATTCGCTTATCTGCTGCACAAACTTCGTTCTTGCGGTAATTTTTCACCGGTCCATATTATTTTTCTTAAAATGTTTTTATTGGCCTCTGACTGAACAAGAATACCGTTTATTTTTAAAGTGGTGTAAGTCCATTTTTGAGAAAAATTAGCTATCACGTAGTTCATGCTTAATTTAATGTAAATTTTTTATCTATAACTAGTCCGTGTTTAATTTCTCAAAAAATCCCATGTTTTGTAACCTTTAATTTTCTCGAAACAAAAGAAAATGGACTTACACCACTTTCAAAATAAACGGTCTAATTATCACTTTCAACAGTATTGCTGCCAGTATAATTTCTAAACTGAGACATTGAATATAAAAGGCTAATATTAGATAGAAATTAATGGTACCATGGTATATGTTACCGAAACGGTACTAATAATAATTAATATTATTAAGTATACAATACATAAAATTCGTACTGCACCTCTTATGCAGTGTTTATCAGGTATAATAATAATTAATACATACTTCTGTCTTCAAACAAAACTGTATAAATACCGTATCACGAGAGCAGTTATTAGGTTAAAAATATGTTTTTTATACATGAAGTTAAAAGAAGATTTTTTACCACTTCAACAGAGCAATATCGTAATAGTAATAGATCGTTAATGTAGAGGTGGTATAAGTAAGACCAATTCTTTTTAAATTTTGTCCATGGAATCGAACCAGGCTCCCGACACGGACTATCCATTGTGCCACGAATGAAAGTAAAATTGTGGGTATTTTTTACTGAATTTAACTGAATTGTAAGGTAATTAGGTAATTGTAAGGTAATAAAGCTTAATTGTAACTATAGATAATGACAAGTTATATTTGTTAAGCTTTAAAGTTTTGGATATTTATTCTCATAAATGATTACATTACTTCATTTATTAAGAGGATATAAACTACACCTAAATATATTAATAAAAATCCATACATCACTGGCTAATGGTTGTTACAATGCCTGAAAACTTTGAAATACGTTTTATATTTTTCTTACTATATATAATAGACAACACAGAAATTATTGTTTTTTAACCTAAAATTAATTTAATTTTTATACAGTACGTATAACAATTATTAATTAAAACACGTTTTAATCATTAATTACTATTTCTAATTATATTTTTTGCTTATTTATATAATATGATCAAGTTTTTCATCATTTACTTATAATTTATAACATGCCCTTAATATTATTTTGATAATTAAATTCAGCAGCATTAATTTTAATTGCTTGTGCAAACATACCCTCTACTTCTTTAACTTCTGTCTGCGGGTCTACTTGTATTTATGTTGCACGCAAATCTCCTAAACGTCCAGACCAATTCGGATAATTTTTGTGGCATATTACTCAGATCGGTCAAGGCTCATGCAACGGTATTTTTGGTGATCGAAAGTCAACCAGTAATTTGATTTCTGATCTAACTTTTAAACTGTAAATTTTAGTTGACCAAGACATAAAACTAAAATGTTCCACGTGGTCGATAATGTAAAGTTATACCTACCACGTGACAAAAAGTTTTCCATTGGTCACGAGACAAATCTAATTTCTGAATAGAATATTTTAGGTAATCAAGATATAAAACAAAAATGTTCCCGTAGTCTAATTAGTCAAAAGATATAGATCAATAAACACATAGTTCGCTTTTGGTCACGTGACAACACAAATTTATACACATAGATGAAAAAAATACGAAACAATTCTGTTCAATATTTTACAAATTATGAAAAAATTTAATTTTCTTCCGGCGGACAATAAGTTTCTCTCTAAGTGAACCGCATGTAAAGTAGAAAGGCTAGTTTTTTTGTGTTCATTTATAAATTAGTTTCCTTCTCTAGGTGGTTATAATGACGACTTTCAAGAAATTTAGATAATTTTAAACAACAGAAATAATTGAATACCCAAATTTGCAAAGGTTGTATTATCTTAAATTATACAACTGTAATTTTATTACTTGTTTTTTGTTTATTGGGAAAAATTTTAATATATTTTAAGGAATCCCATTCTATGTTTATATATTTTTAACTTCTCAATAGTAATTATTGGCTGATAAAAAAAAATTCGAAATGCCTAAACTTTGTAAACCTAAGGTAACCTCTTAATTTGTTTGTAATTACACTAAGGATATGCAATAAAGATCTAAATTTAAATTTTTTTCCAAAAAAGGATTAGGAATAACTGAAAATTATTAATCAAAAAATTTTAATGATAAAGGTTTTTTGCGGAATACTTTGAAACATATATGTGAGATTTTTTAAAAAAATGTCCAACTTTTTAAAAAGATGTACTTGTTTATTATTTTGTATTAATTTGTAATGGATCTGTGAGCAACTGTATTTTGCCAGATAGTGATGAACCAGAGCAATTTTCCTGTCTCTAGTATTTACTTAATTCTGATGTTTTGTTTTACTTGAGTTCTTATTAATTTTAGTTTGTGTTAATACCCTATTAACAACATAATTAATATTTATTCAGATTATATGCAATAGTAATAATGCGAGCTGTGACTAGTAGTTACTGTAGTAATTTTGGCTCTACACTACATGTAAATGTGACGGCGCCTGTGATAGCAGCGGTGGGCGGTGCGCGGCGGGCGCTCAGCCTGTTCTATTTCTAAATCGAGACAGTCATTCGCTGCCTCTACCCGCGCACCATCTCCTCGCGTTTATAAATAGACAAATTTTTTACATAAAAAAATAAACTAACACTCATTGTGTACAGTGTAATGCAAAAAATCTCCATAAAATTAAACATAAATACTAGCTTCGCATAAAAATAATTGTTAGATAGTAAAAGCGGGAAAATATATTTCATATAGTAAATATAATGATGTGGTATCAAGGTGAAGAGGATGAAGACGATGATCTTATGTGCTCACCGGCTATACTTGCCAGGCGGGCTTCCGAAAGTTGGATTAATGTACCTCCTGTAGAGGTAACCTATTGTCTATGTACATATACATACAATAAACACATGCCTTAGTCACCTAATTCAATTTATCATATAACAATCGGTTTTTACATATAAATCATTGCACGTGACATTATTCATTTATTTTTAAAAATATTGACGATCAGGAATTTCTACACAGCATTTGAACTGCGACTGTTCCGCACTTATATACACTTATTTCTTTAATGTTAATTCATCTTAATTGCTATTGGTGCATTATATACATATAATGTATGTTAAAGTAGTCTATAAGTATAATTACAAATTAATTAACATGTAAATATAGCTAATTGACTACAAAAAAATATTTGCATGCAACAAGTTATTCGTGCCATTTTTATAATGCATAAACTACTTTGACAGATGCTCAGCACTCCACAGACGTTACAGCGAAAGAAATCTCTGCCAGACGTTGCTGCAATGCCGCGGATGCCGGACGGTGGAGGAATGACGCGTGAAGAAGTATCTGCATTAGGATCAGCACGCCGTGAAGAAGTCCGTCGCATACACGAGGAGACCGAGAAATTGAGAGCTAATCCTCTGCTTTATTTAGTCAGTCCACAAGTAAAGGTAACAGTGGTAATGCATGTTTTATCTAAAGTTATTGGGTTATCATTCATCAGAAACTAAAAACTTACTTTTATGAAGAGTTTAATTATTAAAAATAAGTGGATTTTTTTGTTCTTCATTTCATTAACAAAATATTTATCTTCAAGAGTACTACTTATAAACTACTAAAACAAAGCTGAAGGCTGGAAAAGGTAGCAAGTCGTAAATTCACTTTCTTTCAGCCGGTTCAATGTATATAGTGGGTCGGAGAGCTGGCGGGAATTAAGCTACACACTTTTGGCCAACCAAGGCTGTAGAAGTCACACTCGGCTGTAGCGATATTTTATTGAAGGCTTCGTCTGCGGTCTTCGTGAGACTGATGTCGTCGAAGATGCTTTTATAGGGCGGTTGCTTATTGGATGCCGTTGGCATTTACAAAGAACACTTAACACATAAGGCAGCTTCCATAGTAGTGCAGGCACTTCTTTCCAATAAGGTAGTAATGTTCTTGGCAGTTCCTTCGAATTGCAAGTCTTTCTGATAAGGCGTCTGCCTTGGTAATGCACGATGAACTGTTGCGCTGCGCTCTTTAATAGTCCTCTGACACAATAGGTCTGTCCCTTTCACACTTCCGCATTATCGGTCCGGGGTTTCTAAAACCCTCTTAGTTGTGAACCTTTTTTGGTACTCAATTGTGCTTCTTCTTAACGTACCTCTTCGACTAGCGGAGGTTAGCGGTCAGTTCACTATATTTTTCCCTGTCTCTTGCGAGGCTAAACAATTGGGCGGCACTCGCAATTCCCGTTATTGATGTTACGTCCATTGATTTTTACTCCGCAGTATAAATGCAATGCCTCTGATATTATGCCCTCCAAGTACAAATTTCCGTCGAACACCTCTTTTAATATCGACATCCTACGTTTGGTCATTGTCCACCCTAACACTGGCTCGTTGATTCCAATAAAGGTTCTGTATTATTCGGATATCCTTACGATCTAATCCTGTCATATAAAAGATACAGAAGGCGGTCGTGCAGCATTCCGTCAAACGCTTTTTCATAATTAATGAAACAAAGATAGGCATCCTACTGCATGTCCACGCATTTTTGAACCAGTACCTGTATAGCAAAAAGTGCCTCTCTGGTACCCACGCCTGCTCTGAACCCAAATTGACTATCCGCGAGTTGTTCATCGCACTTAGTTCTTATGCGTTCGTGAATAATGCTGAGAAACAACTTTAATACTTGGCTCATGAGACTAATTGTTCGGAACTCCTCGATTCTTTGCATTTGGTTTTTTTGGAAGAGTGACAAACGTTGACTTTAACCAGTCCTGGGGCAGTTCACCGAAATCATATATAAAATTCATGAAATCGATGTTATTCTCTTCAAGTAACTTCGATACGTCAATATAGATATTGCCTAGTGCCGGCGATTTTCCTCTCTTGGCTCTTCTCAGCGCTCTCATTATTTCCTCAGGCAAAATAGAGTATCCTTCAGTAGTTATATAAGGTAACCCTACACTTCATGAATTATCAGAAAACATAGGTGCAATATATTTTTCCCATACTTCTTTTTTCTTGAATATATCTAGAATTGGAACTCCGCATTCATCAGTGGATGGTAGTGATGGTGGAATTGGTTCGTGGTAGTTTTACGAGCCCTAAGACCTTTTATTTCCTTATATAAATTAAATGCATAATGTTTGTCATAGAGGTGTTCAAGACATTCGCACTTATGCCGATACCAAGAACCGTGAGCAAAGTGAGCTTCACTTCGCACGGTTTTAGTGCTTTATATTTTGTAATATTATTATGCTTATAAAAACGTCGTTCTTTCGTAAGTTTATAGATTTTTCTTCCAAACTTGCTTCAGGTGGACCTTATTGATATCTTGAATTTTAGCTTTTAACGAGTTTCATGTTTCTTCCGGTGAAGTATTTGCCTGCGATTTTGTATCTGCTGCCCATTTGTTTATTTCTATTTCCACTTTAAATTTAGTAGCAATGGTTTTGATTTTTGTTATATTATTGCTATAAATGGATTATGATCAGATACCACATCGGCTCCAGGATAACTTTTTACATTTTTGATGCAATTTTTAAAACCATTTTTTTAGGGCAATATAGTCATCTGATTTCGAATTATTTGGTGTGCATTGTCGGGGCGAGGTCCAAGTATATAACCGTCTTGATGGTAATTGAAAAAAGTATTCATTATAACCAGGCCATTTTCTTGGCAAAATTGTCTGATGTTTACCACTTCCTCTCCATCTCACTTCCCGAGTGCCCAATATGTTAACTTTCAAAGGTCTCATTTCTCTGCATACATTGTAGACCTTTTCTGGACTCTTTAAACTCCGTACATTCCATGTTCCCAACTTTAACGTTTTTTCTGATTTCTCACCTGGAGTTTCTTCGCACTCTTGTCCCATTTAAGGGTCGCCAGGAACTCGGGACCACTTCTTTCTTAGACTTTTCCATGGTAAACTGACAACTAGGAAATAAAATTATGCAGTGGTTTTCCGTTGCCTTCTGCACCAAACTTTTTAGGAGTTTTTAAACTTCGAGGTCGCTATAGCCTCGTCCCACTGGTTTCCTAGTAGGGTGTATGGTTACACCGTCATGTGTCGGTCGCCAGATCATCGTCTGTTGTCTAACAGGAGGCACCACGGAGGTCAGTAAGTAGGCCGCCATCGTCAGTTGTTCAATTAGAACAATCAAGGTGTGCAGTTGAGGTTGACAATTGGGTTGGATAAGATGTTGTTTCCGTCACCCCTTACCCCCCCCAACTCCATTGTGTAGCAGTCGTTAATGACTTTCATGGAACTTTCTTCTGGCGTTATCCGCGCGTGAGCACCGTCCGACATAAGCAGTTCAACGGTAATTTTACTACAGAGAGTGCTCGAAGACCTACTTCGAAAAAGTACCCTCTGACCCCAACCCTCTGGTAACCGAAGCGTCCAACTACGACCCGCACCCGAAACCTAACACCCGTAAGCGTATGCCATGCCACGCACTAATCCAGATATTCCAAGGGGTCCCACGACACACCACGACCATGCACAACACTACAGACAGCACCTGCACTCACGACACTCATCAAACCACCTCCTCCGACATCGTTAACACTCGCCTCATTGCAACATCATGCCGTTCTCGCTTCAAAGCATGGCGCCCCAGCTACACACACAACGCATACACAAGGTACACCCGCGTTCCGGGGCAATTCTCACCGCCCAGAGCTTCCGGCACAGGCGAAGGTGGTCGGAGAACGGACCCGAGTCCGTCTTCGACAACCGAGTAGGCTTACTTGTTTAAACTTATACAAAACCAACACACATGTTAAGAAAAATTAACCGCCGAATAGCTACATTTTCAGGAGCAGTAGCAACACTAGGTCAGGTAAAGGTTAGTAGGCCGTGGGCCCCGTGGTCCACGTGCCGAGCGTCAGATGAGCTGTATACGTCTTATTAGACGAGACAGCGCTATCATCACCAGAGAATATATATATTATATAACGGTAATTTTTTGTTACCTAGTTTTTTGCCGTAATAAAATATTTTGACAGGGTACATTGACGGCTCGCTGAAAGAATAGTTGGTATTCATGATCAATGTTTCAGCATATTTTTGACTTGGGCTTTTTACATTAATATTTTTAAATCTTAATGGTATCATTACGACGCTAACAACTACTGTTGCATTATTGTGATGAAAGATCTTTCTTGCTGCCAAGCTGTGTTGAAAACTAAACGTGCTTGCTATTTAAGTAACGCTATTACTAATAAAATCACAAGGGCCAAGAGAGTTTCAAAGCATGCTGATAGTCTCCCTATAGTGCGGTATATTCAGTCTAAGACTAATACTATGGGTATGCACGTAATTACCAGCAGATTACTCTCTTCCTCATCTCGTCATTGAGTAGTATAATTAATATTCCAGTGACCGATCTCTTAATACATTTTAGAGTTTGTATTAAAAATTGTTTAAAAAATATCTTTCATCCTGTTCTAGATAATGTCAGTCATCCCAAAAACACTTTTTATTTATATACCTGAATCCATCCAATTTTTTATTTATTTATAATATAATATAATAAATTTCTTAACGAATTTGTTTTCAGGACTGGTTCTCACGGCAGCAACTTGTGATTTTGGTGCTCTTCATTAACATTTCATTGGGCATCATGTTTTTCAAGTTATTGACGTAGCGACGGCGTGCGGCGCAAATGCGCCTTTTCTTCGCTAAACTTTTTTTGTACATACTTGACTAATATATCATACATTGAAACAACCAATGCGAACCTTAGAGTGAAATTTTAAAAAATTTAATATTAATTCTATTTGACATCTTTAATGTGAATTATTTTCTTAACAACCGCAAGGAGCTATGTATTTACTTGTTATTAAGGACTTTGGTTTGCTAGGTTACATTATTGATGTTGTGTAAATGTGCAGTACGAGACATTAAGTGCAAAAATGCCCCACCCCTTACGAATAAAAGTTTGAATTTTTCAGGTGTGTGAGTGTCCAATGTAAAGAGCAGCACGAAATGTCTTGCGTACCTGTTTATTGTCGGCTTTTCTTTGAAAGTAAATCTGTACTACTTGCACCATTTTTAAAAAATATCAGGTACCTTACATTAGACATAAGACCTAATATTATAATTTTGTTGTTACAAAAATAAAAGTTACCAGCATAGTTTTTTGAAAATAATTTATAACAAACTTTGTACAAGATATTGTTATTAGGAAAATATTTCGTAATAGGATAAAAAGAAATATTATTGTTTTGTTTGTATGTCTTTATGGAATTCTTTAAATGAAGTTGTTTCAATTTCGCACAATTTAATTAAATATATTAAAATGACCAATAGGTACATATAATCATATTTGTACGATAAATTGTTGAGTCCAAAATGTACGAGAAATGTAAATATGTTATTTACTGTTAAACGGTGACATAGATTACGAAATTAATATAAAGTACTTCGTTATACACAAACGTTCGTCAAACGTAAACAAAATAAATACGATTAAAATATTTTCCTACAGTGTACAGCAACAATTCAAAATTATTAGATTGGTAGAAATTAGTATATAAACAACTGGTGCACAACAAATTTTACAAAATCGTAGATTTTTAATACATTGATGTCAATTTTCAAATAACGAATCGTTTTATACAAAATAATTGTATATGAAAGGTTTCTCGTTTGATTTATAATGTTTATGGATATTTATGTGGGAAGAGTGCGAAAGAGACTGTTGATTATTTTGTACAACGAAAGTTGTAGACAAATGCGCAATTGTTAAAAGTTTAATTAATTTTCGTAAGACAATTTTCGCAGTTTCATTATTGTGTAAAAACCTAAGTTATGTCTGTAAGAGTTTTAATTACTTGTAACAATTTTATCTACGTTTCGCAAATAAAGTATTTTAACAAAATCATTATGGCATTTATTTTACTCCAATCTGTCTTCAAATAAATGTTTATGTCTTTTAAAACACAAACTTCTGCTCTGTGATCTATTTTAATTACTGCTTATAAATTCACCTAATTATTTTTATAAGTTCAGTTTAAAATTAAAGATATCCTTCATGACTATTTGAAATATATGCACTCTACATGATAAATAAGTAAAAAAAAAAAATAAGTTCTGTCAGTAACGATTGTTATAACGTAAAATTGTTATAAAGTGAAATTAATAATTTGAGTAATATGTACGTTTAAAGAACCACTTCTTTATTTTTATCAAAATATGCAACAACCATACAACACAAATGTTTGTGCCAACATGTTTAAATAGATTTTGTAGCATTTATCCAATACGAGTTTTGATGAAAGATTTGCTTTACGGCACACGTACCCATATTTTGTGACCATTGAAGAGAATCAGTGAATTTCTTATTTCTTACAAATAAAATATGTTTTAGTTTAACAATTATGCTTATAATTAAAATAACAAAGAAAGAAAATTATAAAAATGTATTGAATTTAAAACAACACCGAAACTCCGTTTTAATATTGCTTCCGCGTAAACGGTTCATCAATTAGATTAATATAGTAGGGCTTCTTCCATACGGAGGTATTCCATCGTTCGTAGTATTAAATGAGCATCACTTTGACCTAGTTTATTTTAGATATTACTATATCATGCCAAATACTAATAAAAATAACTATGGAAGTCGGGAGTGTATATCGGTATAATAAAATTATTTTTAATACATTACATAGAAATTGTGTTAAAGTAATGGTGTTTTTGTTTTTTAAAATAACATGAAAGTAAAAATATTTTTTTTCGTTATTTCAAGAACAAGGACGATGATGATGATCCGATAGATTTGGATGATTTACTACCAAAAATCGGCGAATTCGGCATCTACCAGAAATTGCTTCTATGGCTCGTATGTTTGCCAGCTTGCTTACCTTGTGGATTTTGCGCTTTTAACCAATTGTTCATGACAGACGTTCCTGACCACTGGTGTAGAGTTCCTGAATTACAAACGTGGAATTTAACTAAAGAAGAACGCAAATCAATATCAATACCACGAAAGGTATCGTAATTTACTTTTTTCTTTGCAAAATAATTGACTAGAAAAAACTCTTTATTAAAAGTTTACTATTTTTACATTATTTCTTTCAATGAAAATTTAAATACTTTAAATTAATAACTAAGTTACAGACCTTTCATTTATTTACACAGTCGCCCTCAAAAGCATTTTTAATGTTTTCTGCATAGCACTAGCCTATACATATAAAAACATAATAAATTTGTTAGTAGAAAACATTATTCTCCGTAACGATTACACCGTAAAAAGTACATGTAGTTATATACCTTAACTTAATTTTTATTTCGTCCACTCTTGTAACCAATAGATGGCGTTGCAGGTTATCAGCTACAACTTTATGAGTATTTGTTCAAAATGTTCCAGAATTATACAGAAATAAATAAATATACACTCTGTAGAGACCTTTGCCTATTTAGCTAAATTGTATATATAAATATTATAGAAAAAAATTGGGGTCGTTACTTTTCGAAAGAATTGATCCGATTATCGAGAAAATTTTTATAAAAATTGGCTGCCAAATTACGCATTGCTGTCAATTTTACATTGACTATGATTTAGTCAAGCGTGTGTGTATATGTGTCTAAATTTAATTGTGGTCACGCCCTGGCTTAACAGTAAAGCCAACCAAAACGAAACTTGGCATTAATATCGTAGTGGGTACGGAGATCTTTTTTAGACATATCTCGTTCCGGTCGTCCAACCGAAAATGGTGTCGAAAGTTACTTAATACCATACCTATGCAAATTCTTGACATTATTTTTATAAAAATGTATTCCTCGTATAAAAATTACTATTTATATGTACTTCCGGTATAACCGACCAACCGAAAGTGGGACCAAAAGTCACCGAGTACCTTAATGGTGCATATTTTTATTGAAGTAAAAGTGCTCCTTGTCAAAAAATTAAATTTTAATTTACTTCGCATTCTGGTCAACCAACCGGAAGTTGGCCAAAATTTTAATACGATACAATTCCGATATAGATATATCGCAAAATTGACAGTGGCAGCGTTTCTCGGACCAGCGTTTATTATAATTTTCATCTAAATGCTGTTAAAGTTGCTTTTAGCCAGCGTGGTTGACAAATAGCAATGGTTCTCGTTGTAAGAAAAGACCTCAAGTTCTAGTAGCGAGATCATTACCAAAACATTGATATGTTCTCCGTTAATCTAAGACCATAATTTTCTTTATTTTTTAGATAGACAACAACTCGACTTTTGAAAAATGCACTCGTTATTCTGTAACCTGGTCTGACATTATAACATCTGGTAAAAAGCTTGAATTGAATACTACTTGGAATGTGGAACCCTGCTGGGACGGCTATGAATACGATAAATCAGAAGTGATATCCTCCGTCGTTATTGATGTAAGTTAAATCAGAAAATATAATTGATTATTTTTATAAATGTATTACTTGTTTATATTCTCAGAGAAAAGATTGTTATGATATACAAATGAATTTGTAAATGTTTAAAAACAAAATTGTTTAACTTGTACTTAACTTTATAATAAAAATACACACCAGTGACGAAAAGAAAAATTTTAAAAGACACGAGTATATTTACTTTACACTCCATTTCATTTAAGGACTACAGTTAAATATTATTGGTAGAAGTTTTTTTTTTTGAGCCAGTTTTCGTCATTACGAAATAACAAATATGATTGAATAAATATGTGTATAAAACCACGTTAACTTTACCACACTTGTTTGTTCCTAGTTTGTAATAGTTGTAACATTATTATTGTTCTTATTCGTTATTATTGTGCCTTTTGAATGGGATACTTTCTTCACTTAAAAAAAAGTCGTTGTGTGATAAACGACTTTTACACTAATTTAACATTCTAAATGGCAATTTTACAGTTTGATTTAGTTTGTGACTATGATGTTTATCCAACTCTGGGCCTGGTGGCACTCAATGTCGGAGGTCCTATCGGTGTATACGCTTTTGGAATTTTAAATGACCGTATTGGACGTAAAAAATCCTTTTTCACCTGCTTAACGACCCTTCTAATAGGGAGCTTAATGACTGCCTACGCACAAGAATTTTGGTTTTGGGTGCTCGCGAGAACAATAGTCGGTTTGACTATTCCAGCAGTGTACCAAATACCCTTTATAATTTGTACGTATTAGTCATTATTATTAACAATAGAATGCATTTTTATAAAACCTTAAATTAAATATTGTTCATTTTATAATTTCAGCGTTAGAACTTGCAGGGCCAAATTATAGATCCTTCGTAACAGTCATGACCTGCATATTTTATACTTTGGGTCTGATATTATTGTCCGGGGTTACATATATGTTACGTGATTGGAGATCATTAGCCTTAGCTACGTCTGTACCATTTTTTTTATATTATTTATATTGGTTTGTTTTGCCGGAATCGCCAAGATGGCTATTAATGCGAAAAAGATTTGAAGAAGCCAACAAAATCCTAAAGTCGATTGCAAAAGTTAACGGCAAAGAGTTACCAATAGAATACACAAATAAAATTCAAAGGCAAGTTTTGGAACAAGCCAGGAATGGTAAGAAAGAGGAACATACTGCGAGTATGTTTACTTTATGCCGTACACCTAATATGAGACTTAAAACTTGCTTAATCACTTTAAATTGGTGTGCTTCAGAAATGGTATATGTAGGTTTAAGTTATTACGGACCAGCCATTGGGAGCAACCAATATATGAGTTTCTTTCTTTCATCGGCTGTAGAAATACCAAGTTACCTTGTATGTTGGGTGCTTATGGACCGAGTTGGACGACGGTGGCCATTATGTTTGTCAATGGTCATAAGCGGAATTTTTTGTATAGTAACTGTAATGTTACCCAACGGTAAGTGTAATTAAAAAAAAAGCTAAATTTTGAAAACTGTTCTCTAACTGTTTATGCCTAGGAACTTGATAATTATTACAAATATATTTTAATTTATAGAAGTTAATTAGTTTTTGGTTATCACATACGTACATACATATATTAAACAGCGTACATGATTTATTTATTAATTATAAAACAAAGGTTATCTGATTCTGGATCTAGTTTTTTTTTTTTTTTTTTTTTTTGGGGGTGTTGGGTTGGTTTGGGCCCCCATTTTGGCCGGGAAAGGGGGGGGGG
>DWLS01001042.1:0-24303 GCA_018246255.1 Pachliopta kotzebuea | reverse complement strand
GCGGGGTCTCTGTTTACAGGAGCCGTATGCCATCCCTACATTTATTATTTAAATGTGAGGATGCGAATATTAACACTCGTGTCGGGTATCTATAATTATTGATTTTGTAAACTCGTAACAAGTTGTTGTACCCTAGAAGTGAAAGGGATTATAAACAAGAATTCAAACCACTCGTGCGACGCCGGGCTGTCTTAATAAATATTTATCCTTCAGTATAAATCTAAAAGAACTAAATGTAGAGTACGGTCCTAGACGAGACGATCAAAATTAACTAACGGCTAAAATATAAACATTGAATACTATGAAAGTAAAGCATTTATTGACCTGGTCACGTAAAGTATGATTATAATTGTTCTGTAAGGATAATTATCATCAAATGGAAGAAAGTGATAGTCAGACTATGTTAATTTCCCATAAAGGAATCGAAATTTGACCCGGAATAACTCGAAAACGGTACATTTCCCGAAGATGGTCAACATCACTTTTTGATGCGTTTCGAACGGCCAGCGAAGCGGGCATCGCTGACATAGTATATAATATAAACTTTAATTATCCTGTCAATAATCCATCATCTCACAAATTTTTATAATTTTACAAATACAGAAATGTAATTTCAATGAAATGTTCCTAAGTGGATTATGTTATAGATATTTAGATATTTATTTATCCGATAATTATCTCGGTCTAAGACAGTTCAGTGTCATAATTCTTGCTCTATTTACTGTAATACAAAGCATAACGTAGCGATTTATTAACTCACTGGCCTTTATAATACAATGAGTTGTAAAACTGCGAAATTTCCAAAAATTTTAATTTTTTAATGTCATATTATCGCATCAACACTGTCGCAATTCTGTCGCAAGACAAATGTATAATTTTATAGGAGCCACGATGTTTTGTCCTTGATCTATTTATTTATGAATTCGTATAAGAGATTGCGCAAAGTCATAAAACGCGAGATTATGAATTCATTTAGCAAACAATACTAATTATGTTGCAACTTTAAATTAAATTGATCGCATTAAAATAAATTTGACAATGTAATTGTAAAAACAAGTGCACGAATAAGAATGATTTTGTCTTAAAGAGTATAAGTAGAGATAAAAAATAGTATAGAAAATGAGTGCATAAGACAGAAAAAAAGTTGGGACATAGGAAAGAATGATTTTATATGTTAATTGCAGAGCAATAGAGAAGAATACGTAATGTATTTATAACTAAATGAAATTAAAATCGTACGTTTCTCAATTTACATTGTTAACTTGTAAGAAATAAACGAAAGTTACATTAAGATTTGGGTAATAATGATATGATATATTTAATTTATTATTTTCTGTTTTCCTTTATTTGTATGTTACGAATGAAGCAAAATGGTTTTAAATGTTATGTACCGAAACCAAAATAAATTATAACTAAAGCTTTATAGAGATCTTTACCACAGCATAACTACTGCTTTATTTCTGAATTTTATTTTCGCAGTATTCCTTCTACATATCATTTATCATTACTAATGCAATAGTTATTTAACTAACATATTTTTTACAAAGATTTTATCTTCCAAAAGTGTTTGCTAAGTAAATATTTAAGATAGTAGATGGGAGAGAATTAGTTTATAAAGTTCGTATGAACGTACATCTACATATATTATAATACTAAATTTGATAATATTCTTGCTACAATGAACATCTTGTTAACTGTCTTTAACTTGTCAATCTTTGTAAGTACTTGCTTTTTTTCATTTTTTTTAAACATTTGTGGTGACTAAAATTTAAAAAATTTGGCGTGATTGTATAAAATAGCGAAATTAATACTGAAAGGCATTCTCTCCTAGTCTACCTTGATTTAGAGGAAAAAATGTTAAGTATCATGTAGTGTTCTGCTATATATTACCATAGATTTTCTGTGATACAAAATTATTGTGTTCAAATAAAATGTAAGTTTTTCAAATTTTTCTAGATATGTTTATCATACGGAAATCCAATCGGAGTTGATAATACGATAAATATAGGCCAGGGTAAAGATCCCGAAGTTTTTGGAAGTACAAGGTAAGTAAAATTTATACAATCACCGATTTCTAAACATCACACATTGTTCACACGAATCATGTTTAATTACCAACTATATAAAAATCAAATCAATCGTGTGTATTCTCTAATTTCTAGGTAAAACTTTAATAAAAAACATTGTATTTCATCTATAGCAAAATATATAATCATTATAAAAACTTTCTATATCACCGTTTTAAAATTTTTGTAGCATTCATGTCCTATGTTCTTTCAGAAAACTTGTAGAAAAACTTGCTGAAAAATTAAATGACACGTCACAACAAACTATAGAAGCTGTTGGAATTTTTTCAAGAGACCTCCAAAAGGAAATGGAATTGTACACAGAGAAAATTAATAAGGACATACAAAGATTTGAAGGACAAATCTCAAATGCAATTAAAACAGTTAACGAAAGATTCATCAATGCCAGTGGAAAAATAGCAGGTTGTATTGAGGTAAAAGTAACTTATGTCTATATCATTTATTTTTAATTTATTATTAGACTTTCAGTAAATAGTTTATAATGAATGCTAACTAATTATTAATTGGTGTGGTTTATTACCAACTCATGATACTAATCTCACTAATGTTAAGATCTGATTTGATACAAGTGCCGGTGATGAGTGGCTAAATCTAAGCTATCATATAGAGCTACAAGTCTCTCTCTTTCTAATATATTGTTTAATGATGTTATAAATAACGTCTTAACTACTATAGATCTATTTATCTTCTAAGTGCTAACATTTGACCACAAATTTATTTGGTATCCAATATCAATAAATTTTTGGATTATTGGATTCTTGGACTAGAGTTTTTATCATCCATAAAAACCCTAGTACATAAGAAATCAACTTAATATCTTCTCTATAGCAGTTCACTTCGAAGTCTAAAAAATACTGAAAACAATAAGACTTATCGTTACTTATAACTTCATTAATACACGTCAAAAGTAATTTTTGTTTACCTTTAGTCTCGTCGTGAACAAGCTAATGCTTTCATTAGCCAAACATATGCGAAGTCAAAGGCATGTGCAGAAGATCGGGTGACGGAATTGCGCGAAATGATAAACAATCTTAATCAAGAATCGCTCGTCGCAGTGAAATATGCAAATGATTTATTGGAAAACATGAGAAGTTGCTCAATGGAAGACAACGGGTATATGTTCAACGTCGGATTATGCTTAGGGTCTTTGGCACTCCAAGCTCAAACAACGGGTGTTGCTTTCATAGCTAACAGTGGAATATCGGTAAGAAAATTCTTTAGACCTTAGTTTGAGGTAGAGGTTTGCAAAACTGCCTAATTTACAATATGTTCTGTTAATAATAATAGTTAAAGGACTTGAAAAAATTATGTAACATAGCTAAACACGCTATCATAACTACTGAGTTCACCAATTTAAATGCAAAGGGTCTTAGTGTTAGTCTTGACTTCGATATCGTTTAAAATAGCCAATAACAAAGAAAATTTCGCTTGTACTTAAAATTAGATATCTGTTAATAAATATGTACAATTAATCATTTAAAAGATGAAGCTATTGATCTATAATGTTTATTTAACTTGTTATAGATAATACTAACAACGTACGATTAAATTGTAATCAACATTTGTAACAAAAACAATGATAGACGAACAATTCTTTGAATGAAATAAAAAAAGACTTTACCATAATTCATGTTCACAATGTTAACTAATGATTTTATTAAATTTTCCAGATTGCTCGTATCAATTTAGCTATAGGTACGTTACCAGCTGCATTTGAAATTTGCGCCGGTACTAACATTTTGGAAGCTAATATCGGCACAGCCAAAATTATTATGGAAATCAGCGGCTGTTCGGCAGCAACTATTATTTCATCACTATATTCATAGCATGTAACTTAAATCTAAATCAATTTAACTTTTTTTTTAATAAAACGAATCTTTTGACATTTGGTTCTTAATTTATTACTATTGAATTTTATATCGTAATATTATTTTGTCACACCTAATCTTTTTTAAAGTTATTAAATTTTTTGTATAAAAAATTATTACATACTCTTCACTTAATAATGAATTGACTACACTCAAACAATTTCAATAAATATTTAATAACAATTTGATTACCTCTTAAGGAGTAATCTCCCTGTCTATTAACGCGAAGTAACAAATATATTGAAGAGACCCTTGTGGTCAAGATTGCCATAAATCAATATATTGTAGCCTCTACCTAGAAGTTATGTTTAGATTGTTTAATGATATAAAAGGTAGCCAAACAAGAGCATCTCAGTTTATTTGTAAGCGTTATAAATAATAAAGGTGTTACTTTTCAACCATAATGCGTTTTTTGTTGTCGTTATGGCTCTTATATTTATGGACCCAGGTTAGATAGTTTTTTACCCTTAATTTTTATTATCATATTCTTAACGTCTACTAAACTACACTAATAATGATCACAGCTCACACAAAAAGATAAATTAGGTGCTTTCAATTCTGCATTAGACATACCAAATAAAAACAATGTATTTATGTAATTATTATATTACATACATATCTATATGTATTATGTAAAAATCAAGGGCTTTATAAATTTATAGAATATATTTTAAAAACTTGTGAATTAAAGACAATCTGTGAAAGTAAAGAAACATGGCGCCCCAAATAATATCTTTCTTGTTTAAACTCTGATCCTATAACCATTTTTATGTATAAAGTATTCTTACTAAATATGTACAACTTAATTTTAAAAGGATATACATGGCAGTACAACGGTAGACTCAAATATTGAAGTGACTACATTGAAGCGCGAAGTTTTGTCAAAAGACCTTTTAGGTTTAGCAGATTTGTGGAATTGTGTTAAACATAGCGCTATAAATGCCTGGAACTCAGTCAAAAATATTGCAAAGCGCAGTGAAGAAAGAATCTCTCGTTGGATTCAATGTGTCGAAATTAAGGCGAAAGAGATTAACATTTCTTTTAAGGAAAGTTTACAAGATTTGAAAAATGAAATTAGCGCACTAATAGCAAAATTCAAAGTTACAGGCGAACTCGTGAAACAATGCATACAAGTAAGTTGTATATTAAAGTTTTTTTTTTAAAATACAGTGTTAATCTTGTGACATAAATGCTATAAAAAATTTCCAAAAAATGTTTTTAGAAAGAACAAGAGGCAATAGAAGAAATCTTAAGAGAAATACTGAACACTGTAAGTACTTGTATTTCACAAAACATTCAACGACTCTCTATGATGGAACTGCCAAGTACATACTTAATCGATAAAGCAGAATTCTTAACAAATTTAGAAAGTGAGCTGTATTTATGCCTTAATAATTATGATATTGAACAGTGCTTGAACAATGTACGTAAAACTATGTACGATCAATTGGAACATGAAGAAGAGGATATACTTAAAAATGTAAGCATTTTTGTAATTAAATAAGAAATAGAACTTTTTATTCTGATATTTACTCTCATTCTGCATTTATTTTACAGAGAGATGAAATGAGAGCTACAACTGACGATATCTTAAATATAATTGCTTCTTGTGCGAGTAAAGGTCTAATAGAAGCTTCAGCAGCTGTGACAAATACTACAATTCAGGTTATTAAATGCATAGCAAATAGCTAATCTTTTAATATTCACGAAAGAAATATTCGAAACAGTTTTTTTTACTTTTATCGGTATTGTTAGCTAAGTAATAGTATAATCATAAAAACGCCTGGGAATGTTCGTTAGTAAAACAGTTATTACATTTTTAAAGGTGTTTTATTTCGATAATATTATACACTCATTATTACCAAAAATAGGAAAAATGGTCATTAAAAGATTTTAACGCGGACACATCGCGTGTCGGCCTCCATCCACTGGTAGGGTAGCACCTGTTATATTACTTGCTGCATCACTAGCCAAAAATATAATAACAGATGCGACTTCTTTACTATCACCTGCACGCCCCAAAGCGTGAGTTTTGCTACAATTTTTAATAAATTCCTCGTACTGCTGTTCGTTCATTGAAGATTTCATATGTAATCCAGTCGTTATCACACCAGGATTTACTGCGTTGACTCTCACTCCTTTAGGACCTAACTCTAGCGCCACACACCTAGTGAATTGGTCCAGAGCAGACTTGGACATACAATAAGCGAGAACGTTTGGAAAAGACCTAAGGCCAGTAACGCTAGATACATTCACGATAGACCCTTTAGTTGTAACTAGGTGTGGGACAGCTAACATCGTGATATAATACGGAGCTCTAACATTTGTATTCATAACTCTGTCATATTGAGCCAAAGTCGTATTTTCTATTGAGCCAGTCTCCAATATACCAGCGTTATTTACGAGGACATCTAGTTTTCCAAAAGTGTTTATCGTATTACTAATAACATTATCTACATCACTCTCTACGTTCATGTCGGCGATAATCACCAAAGGCTTTTGTTTGCTTTTTGAACCCTCTTCACATTGTTTACTGACTTTTTCAAGATTATCTTTATTTCTTCCGGTTATCACCAGCTTTGCGTTCAGTTTGGCAAATTCTATCGCTGTTTCTGCACCAATACCAGAGCTAGCACCAGTTATTAGCACTACCTTGTCCGTAAACATTTTACCTATGAAATAAAATGTTTAACGTTTAAAAATATATATTTTGTCTTTATAACGAATATAATAGTAGTGAATGTTGATTAAGTTGCCAAATTATTGACATAATAAATATATAACAAATCTTAAAAATATCTTTTAATAAGTACAAAGCCGGTAAGTACAATTTGAATGTCAAATTATGAAGAATCATCACATTAACGTCAAGGTCATTTGTGTAACCGGTATATCATTTAATAATAATTTCTCTAATTCCTGAAATATTCTCATCATAAGCTAGATTGTGAAATATGATTTAAAAAAAAATTCTCTTAGGTCAGATACCATAAATCAACAGGTTCTATGCTATCATTTTATTATAGGTAAGCACAAAAGAAAACTTACGAAAATTACCAAATCTTTTAGAAATGAATGTTGAAAATAAATGGTAAATTTAAAGTTGTTTTCATAAATGCATTGTAATTTTGTTGATAACCACAAAATAAGAAACAAACCTTATATTTTATCACGATGGCAACGACGAAATGCTGGAACGTTGTTTGCTAAGTTGATATCCTACTAGAAATATTATCTGAAATAACTTTGCGCCACAGACTGCAACAACTAAATTTAACCATGGCTTTTTTTAACATTAATACAGGTATCATTTGATAAATGCGTTTAGGATTTAAAATTACTTTTAAAATAAATAATTTACCTTAAAACAATAATGAGGGAATATTCATGTATATATATATTCAACATCATTTTAAATCAAAAAGTGTGCTATTTTGTTAACCGATACCGTAAAAATTTTAGCTTATTGTTCTTTTTTAACACATACCTCTTAATTTATTTTTCTTTAGCAAATAAGTATTTTTTTCTAAAGAAATATATGTACCTTGTGATGCTTTAATAATGTTTCGATTGAATAAGGAAAACTCAATTTTTGCAATAAACCAGTAGCAGAATAATCAAATATATATTTATATTATAACAGATAGCTTTATTTTCAGAATAATATAAAATAAATGACTTTTAATAGTTGTGGTAAAATTTCGTTACACTTACATTTATTTCATAAAGCAACATTTTAAAATTTGTTATAAACATTGTTTTTAATAATTTAATTTTACTTAAATTATAAGGTAATAACTAATAATTTATAGGTTAATTAACTTCAGTAAGTTTATCTATGCTTAGTGTAAAAAGTAGAACTATAATCTGTAAAAACTTGTTCTTGTTCTTTCATTGAATCTCAACGTTCCTAAAAACAATTGTCAAAATATATTATAATAAAGCATTGTTTGGTAACGATCACTATCGATTATCAAATTACAAAAAGTTTAGGCTTTTTAATGGAACTATAGAGAAGTTTTATTACAGTTCTTCGAGTACTATAAAATGTCTTCAATTCCTTCAACAGCAAAGGATAAATCATTTGACGAGTTTTACACGGAGGTATACTAACCTGTTTTTATTATTATTAAAGTTGTTTTGAAATAATTTTACTGCTCGAAATAAATGTTTTCGTTTTAAAATCATTAGTGTCAAATCGATTGTTATGCATACTTTTATAATAATAATTAGAAATGGAAAAACTGCCCACATAGCTCATTAGAAAGGTGCAGTAAAGAACAACTGCACAACACTTTACAACTGCAGCGATTAATTTGTTTCTGGCAAAATATTATACTTATCAACTCACAGTGAAGTTAAACTGTCTTATTATGTATGTAACCTTTAACCATATTTCTGACATTTGTACAATGTAGCTTCTAAATTGGGTTCTATTTGTACTTAGTCTATAACATGTGCATTTCAAATAATTTTAAATTGAACAAAGTAGCTTCTGCCTTCTGTGCACTTTTTATAGTTACATCTTAACACTATTCTACTTTATAAAATGAGACTATTAATGAAAATTGTCATTTTCAGTGTAATTTTCAAATTCATGCTAAAACTACTAAAGACATAGCCTATAGCCTATAAACTATAAAGCTTATTAATTTTAGTAAAAATGTAAAGAAGCTGTTACAATTATTGATAAAAATTATTATACATCAAAGTTTATTTGAAAAGAAAGAGGATTTTAATTAAATTGTTTAATTTTTTTTCTGTGGATTAGGTAAAAGAAATTGAAAAGAGGGACTCTGTTCTAACACCAAAACAACAAATTGATAGATTGCTACGACCTGGGTCTACTTATTTCAATTTGAATCCATTTGAAGTTTTACAAGTAGAGTGTGATGCAACTCTTGAAGAAATCAAAAAGAAGTACAGGAGGCTGTCCATTCTTGTTCACCCTGACAAGAATATTGTAAGTGCAATAAATTTATCTATTTTATTTAAAACTTTATGCTCTTTATTTTATTTCTATTACTAGATTAATAACTTACATTATATTATTTATTATATCTACAAAATATGCTTCATGATATATTAATAAAACAAGGAAGTCTCTATAAACATTTAAGATATTATTTAGTAAAACATTACTCTTGTATAGTATACAGTATTATTTGATTTTATGATTATATACATGCATGAATTTCACATAAAAATTAAAATAATCACTACTGTGTATGCAAACTATTATGCAATAATTTTACTATTTACATGAAAACATATTAAATGTTTTACTTCTTTTTCATTAAGTCACTTGAAAAGTAAATCTCTTTGCCTATGAAATCCTAGCCATGTAGTCGAGACGGCGATCCCCGTCAATATTTCATTTTTATCCACAGATGGGAACGAAAGCGTACCACAGAGGTCCCGTTGGCGCCATGCTATAGGTAAGGTATGATAAAGAACAAATGCATGGATGAATGGAGATGACCAAGCCACAGAATTGTTTTCAGTTACAATTTTGTAGCAATAGAACAAATAAATCTAGTTTGTATATTAACAAAATTATTATTTAAAGAAAAACCATTTTTTACTTTCATTTTCAGAATAGTTTTCTTTTTGTGAATCAATCCTTCTTTTGGAAAGAAACTAAATTTTAGGTTTAATTACAATTTCTAATACAATGAAAATTGTAAGAATATTGACTGTTTCTTAATTTATTAACAAACTGGATCTTTAAATAAATATAAAAGATTATTGAACTAGCATAAAAAGTACTGGACAAGTTTAAATTTAATACAGATTTTGTTCTTTGTATCAACTTAAGCTCAATAATAGCAAGTATTGAAAGTACAAACAATTTTTAATTACGTATTATTGAAATGAGCAGTTGTTGGTTTATATATTTAACTCTGGGTTTACAAAGAGTTAATTACTAGTAACTAGTCAAATATTTTTAAACTAAATGATAACACAGCAATACTTTTAAAGTAAGTTTTAAATAACTTGTGCCTGAAATAACTTTCTTATAAATAGCTCCTTTGAGGCTAATGGGTTTATCAATCCCATTGCTATAAATATCCCACAATCATTTGTAAAGGCTTTACGTTTATATTAAAAAAAGTGACCTTGTGCATAAAGCAACAATTATAATTATTGTAATTTCTACTCTCCTAATTATGTATATGATTCAGTGGTTATAGTGTTTATCAACATTAACAGGGCCTAGTTAATAATCCTTAAAATTTTAGACATTGTTGATATATTTTAAATTATCAAAGTAGATTATTAATCATTTAATAAAAAATTACTTTCTGTATCTAAATATTTTTTGCAGGACGATTCAGAAAGGGCACAACAAGCCTTCGAAATTGTAAATAGATCTTGGAAGATTTTAGAAAATGAAGATACTAGAAAAAAATGTTTAGATGTGTACCAGGAGGCAAAAGAGAGGACTGATCATATGGTGAGTTTTACATCTTTCCGCACACTTCTGACCGGAGTTATTCTAACTTTAACACTGTTGAAATAATTAAATGAATGTTTCACTAATTTTGTAGAAATATAAATTACAATGAAAAGAGCATATACACCTCTAATACATTTTGTCAGAAGAGCAGTTCTGCTGTCTTTATCTCATATAATCGGAAATAATAACAATGCATACTAACATTAAATGAAAATCACTTTAGTAAAAAAAATGTTTATTTCAGATTGAGCAGAAACGAAAAAAATTTAAAAAGGAAGGAAGGTTAGGTGAGGGCATACCAGAAGATGATCCTGCTAACTATAAACATGCTGTCTATGTTATGACAATGAAGGTATTTACTTCCATAATACAAACATTTGGAAGTATGCACTCTCTCATCTTTCATGTCTCTTTCTCTTTTTAACTCACCCACAAAATTGAAATCTGTTGACACATAATTTTCATGAAACACTTGCAATTTATATTCTGTATTTTCTGTTTCTGTACATCCATACTTCGGTCAACGGCCTAGATATGTTCTACGAAGCCGCAAAGCTGTATAAGGAATCAACTCCGCTAATTATAAAGTGCGAAATCGTGACAGCGTAGGTACCGGGTTCGAATCCAGCCTACACGAATGAATTTTTCAATTAATGTGCAGTCAGTATAACAACATGCTTTAAGCCATGTATCAAATCTCGTGACTGTAAACATTAAAAAATGAAGTGCATTATTTTATATTCACATAACATAACTTAATTTTCAGCTGTTCGCCGACATGGAGCGGAAACGACAACATCTAGAAACGAGGGATATGGAAGAGAGGAAGCGCAAGCGGGAGGCAGAGATTGACCAAGAGGAGCAGATGTCGTTTGAGAAGGAGTGGGCGAAAAACTTTGAGGTGATTTATAACTGTTCAAAAATTTTATTCGACGTTGGAATAATAGTTCACTTATTGATAAAAATCTAACACTCATTCACAAAGGTAAGGCCTCGGATCTGAGAAGAATAAGGGCAAGAAACTTGTGGGCTGTGTACATTTTTTTTTTGTTACAAAATGTTTTGCATACTGACTTGATTTGAAGTGGTGCTCGTGCTTTAACCAAGCGACAAAATTCTTCAACTATTATTATATTCCCTGATATCTTTAGCAAATGAGCTGACTTTAAGTTTAATTTCACTATGATTAATAGTTATTATAAAAATAAACTTCTTCGACTTCAACAGGAATCTCGACAAAACCGAGTGGACAGTTGGAAGAACTTCCAATCGGGCAGCAAAGAAAAGAAGAAGAAGAAGATTATGGGTTTCAAACCACCGAAACCGAAGCCCGAGAGCAGATAACTCGCGGGCACGGCCCCTCTAGTACGTGTTGCTTTATGTTCATTTCAAACCTATACAAGTTGTATACACTCGGACTTTGATATTGCTTTTGTAATATCATAGCACTATATTATCATAGATACATAAATTAATTTATAATGTATATTGTGTGTATGTTGTTATGTATTATAATGCAATAAAATAATAATTAAATCACTTGATGCTCCCACTGCCTAGATTCGGGGCTCACTCGCAAAGACAGTCAATCCCAGCATCACACCAAATAAGCATTGTTGGATAACATATATCATAGTTTTAGGAACATGGTTTCCTCACTTTATTTTTCTTCACCTGAAGCTCAAGCTAGCGAAGATAAAACTTATAATTGAATATGTACAAGCACTAAAGACTTACCATTTAAGCTATGTCGGGCTTCATTACTATAGTAATAATTTATTAGAAAATGTTTGCTATTATCTTTTTATTATGACGGGATGGAGGAAATTTTCGAACGGCATTTTCCGCCTTTTTTGGGGTTGTCCTTATTTATGTTAACTAATATACAGCTAAAGTATTATTTGTGTAAACAGTTTTCAACAAATCAGTTACTCTGTACTCGAGTTGTATAGGTTTAGAAAAGTTCTTTTTAACTTGTTAGCTAATAGTTTTTAGTGGTGCATCCACTAAATTTTAGTATTTAGTTATGACGGACCCTGGCGATGTTCGCACACAGGCAAAATGAAATATTTTCTTAGCTCGTAAGAACTTCTCTTCGTCTTTGAATTGCGGCCGCGGACCGGTAGACGTGGCGCTGGAAAGTCCTCCATTAAGCGGTTCAACTATCTGGTGAAGGTCACAGGAAACTGCTGCATGCATGGTATATAGAAAAGGCCCTGTCCAGCTGTGGAGGTCTGTCGGTTGATGATATACTCATCACACTTGAAACTCAGTATATTTTTATGTATTGTGATATTCCTAATAAATTTACAATCACCAAGCCGCCGCCCGAAACGTTGTAAATTTCTTTGTTCAGTAAATACAAGCATTACATTATGTCTATTCTTTGTCTATTTACACTTGTTTAATTTTTATTTCAACCCTGTTATGTATTGCAATCTAATGTCAAATTATAACAAGATATAACACAATAATACAACATACCTGCAAGTTATCTATAATTTTATGGATATTGCTAGCATTTTGTTTTTAAAACATCCATTTTGATACAGAAAAACTGTTTTAATAAAATTAAATTATAGGAGAATGATCAGATAAATTTTTATTTCGCTTCTACGCATTCATCGACTATATCACTAGGTGGTCCGGGCTGTTTCGGAGGGGCCCAGTTCAGGTAGACGCTGTCCGTCCAGAGCATCATGATGAATGAGAACAGCCACCTAATGAATAATTAATTTTCATTTAGATTTTAATTTATAAAACCTCAACTCAGCCTTAATCAAAATTCATAATATTTCTGACTTTGTAATATGTGTATGTAAATCTAACAGCTCTACTGTTATATGTGAGCATATCATTTACTAACTTACCATCAGGTAAATATCCTTTTCATTTCGTCACTGTCAAGTAAAAAAAAAAGGATTTGTAATCACTTTTATACTCACCAAGCAATTCCGCCGCCTAAAACTTTATTATACCAAGCCTGCTTTTCCGAGTACCACGGCTCCCATGGCAAACATGGAACGGGCAACTCGTTCATGTGAGCATCGCATCGCGTGTCTGAAAGATTGGACATTTTTTAATGCGCCTACGCGAGAAGTCAATCAGGTGATCACCTGGTAAGTGATACGCCAGCCCAATAAAGTGGCGCTGGTTAAGAAGGTATACACCACATTGTGCTCGTTGCTTTGAGACGTAAGGTAATCAAATGTCGTTACCCCCCAGTAATTTCACTAGTATACATTTGGAGGGTAGAAATAGAAGCTGCGGTAGTACCTACCTGGTCTCCGGCAACAGAGACCTACCAACTAGATTTCATAATTAATACGAAACATTACTAATAAATTATTCTTCTATTATACATATACATATGATAAATAGTAAAAACTAAAATTACAGCATCATCTAATAGTAATTTGTAAGGAAGTAGGTAAAAGAGAAACGATCTCATAAAAAGTTATTTTAAATTTCTTCGATCATCCTGATGTGAAGACAATATTTGTCACATACAATATACAAAATTTTTAAATCAGTTTTTTACGTAATCGTTAAAATAGCTTGTCCTTCCATGTATTGAGTCGAAGAGTTAAAGAATGATACACAATAGTAAGTACTATAATTAACTGAATGAAAAATACAGTTTCTTCTATAACACGGTAGATTAGTTACCCGTTATTGGAAAACGCGTTGTAGTAATATTTTCGTATAACGCATTATGTACAAATAATACACCTTTAACTTTTCTGGATGAAGGAAGTTTAAATTTAATATTAAAGAACAACTATGTTATGAACGATACATCTGCAATGTGCTTACAGTTTAAAAACAAACAATATATATTTAATTTGTTATTAGACAATTGAAACAATGTGCAAAAGTACATGCAGTTAATTGTGATCAATAACATGATCAGCCGATAAACGCCCATTGCTGGACAGAAGCCTTCCCCAAAAATCATTACTCCGATCGGTCCTGCTAGCTGGACTGAAGATCTAGTGAAGGTCGCAGGAATCCGCTGGCGGAGACAGCACAGGACCGATAATTTCAGTGTCCAGAAATATGCTGGAGCTGTCCGCGTTGAATAGGGTACAGCACGTGTTATACGAGGGACAAAATCGCGTTATAGAGGGCGATTAATTCATACAAAGGCGTGTACTAAAGTCTTAGTAAAGTACTAACTCTTGATACGTATCATATCATCATCAGCTTATTGGTGTCTATAAAGCACGAGATGGTAGAAATTAATAGAGAATTTATGGCATTAGTTTAACTCACCAGACTTGCTAGAATATTTTCTGTTCTTGATTAAACAAGAAAGTGGTCTTCTCAATGATAATATCTTCGATCGCATCGTGTTAAGCACAAGAAACGTTTCTTTGCTTCCGAGCAATTTTGTTTTGTTGCTAAGAAACAAACAATATTTTTAAATCTTTATTATCGTTATAAAATTTAAAATTGTTTTGAAGTCGGTTCAAAAAGTTTTATATCACATTTTGCATGTTAAAGCGAAATTCAACAAAATAATATACATTTTTTTTACTGCCACCATGCGAAATAAAAAAAAATCTGTGGTTTAAAGAAATTTAAGAAGAAAACGCTTTTTCGTTTAGACACTAGATGGCGTTAGCAGACATTAAAAAATTACTGTTATAGTAAATTTTTGAAATTTGTCATTGATAACTAATGTAAGAAAGATCATTTAAATATAAGAAATCGTAATATATATTAACAATCTTAACAAATGTAATGACGTAATTTAATTTAACCCTTAACGGCCGAAAGCTTTTTTGAAATACTCCGTCCCCGTAGCTGGGCCTTTCGGCCATTAAGAGTTAATATGTTCAATTATATCCATTTTATAATAATTAATAAGTGAATAAATATGCTTTTATTGATTCTTTACCAAAGAATATATATCAATTTCAAAAATAATACAATTAAACTAAATTGTTTCAATGTACGATGCATTAGTTCTATTTTTTCATTGTAATTTTTAATGTCGGTTTGCCTTTTAATAATACTTATAGTTACTTGATTTTTCTGTAATAGTTTTGTTCCAATTAGTATAGGATTAAACGCTTAAAAAATATATAAGTGGTCCAAACAAAATTCCAACTGCTCTGATCTCATCTAAGCGAGATCTGTCTGTGTGACAATTTTGACCTACCCGTTGTAGTTCTCGAGATTGAAAATTGTTGACAGACAGACGGACATTGTCGTTTAAATAAAGATAGTATGTATGTTTATTATTATTTTAGACACTGGTTAGTAGACGTCATAAAACTTTATCAACACCGGAAATAGAGAGGTGCTGTAAAGCTTACAGCAGTCTCCGAGTACTTACAAACAATTAGACCCATTTTGGTCCATTTTTGTTTAGCAGATGTTAATACTGTTTTTAAGTATAATTTAAAAGTCTATTAAGGTCATATAAAAATTATTATACAAACTATTAATAAAAATTAGGTGTCGTGTTATTGTATACGGCGGGTACTAAGTTAATATTATAAGAAAGTAATACAAATTGATCACGTTATAAAGAACTCTCATTACATCCGTGAACAGGAAATAAAGTCATCGGGAATAGTTCGTATACGATAAAGAACTTGTCATAATAGGGTAATAAAATTCTTTATATCAGCGTTAGATTATTCCTAAAGTTGAACTATAAAATAATAATATATTTTATGCTAAAATGGTTATAGTGATATAGGAATTATACTCTTGGCTCTTGGTACGAGTAAACGTGGAAACTGAACATATACTTGGAGTTCCTTTGAAGAATTGAGTTCTGCTTTACTCCTATTTTAATAATTGCTTTATCCTTATTCGAAAAGCTCTTCGGCTATTTATATTGTATAATAAAAAAAAGGTTATTATACAGATCGTTTTATTCTTATACATTTTTATATTCTCAACAAATACTTTAAGTAGATTTCGATTTATTATAATCGTCATAAAACACTTTTTAATTTAATAAAATATCCAAGATACACACCTTTAGTGCACTAAACTTTAGTATAATTACTATCAACACTTTTAACTCTCATGTTCCGTAAGTGTTCACTCCGGCATGAACTTTCCTGTACAAAAGTATATATTCATTAGTAGTAAAAGTTAAACTCGTCATTTAATGATATAGTCATTAATCAGGTTACAAAGAAACAATAAATTAAATTATATCTAAAATACACATATCCAGAAATAGTCAGAAAGGTAACAATAATTTTTAAACTTTTCTCTGTTTAAGGTAAAAGGCTTACTGCCATCTCTTTCTATTCTTTCACATCAGGTACTATCCTACTAAACTCTTCCCTTTCTTGGCGTGCGTCCGTGCAGAATAGGATGTCGCTATGCCAACTTAATGGACTGACTTATGTATATGACTTATATATGATAACAACGTTTTGTATTTATTAATTTTATATTATTTATTATTGTTTTACTTGCGAATGCAATGGGCAACTACTAGTATTAATACTATAACATTTATTTACTCCGAAGAAAGATTGAAAATTAACATAAAACAAAAAGTTCCAGCTAATGTAAATAATTGCGGAAGGGTCTTAGCCTTTGTTGATTTCAGACTAGACTAAAAGTCAATGACCATGTTATTATTAATCATTAATAGCCAAATTAATGAACAAGATTGATATGATGTCACAATTATAAGTTTCGAACTTTTTCTATGCAAAGCATATTTTTTGTGAGAGGATCAACGCAAGGTATGAAATAAAACAAGATTTGAAATTTTGAAAACAATATCAAATTTAATACATAAATAAACATTTATGTACCTCTACATACAATGTTTTCATCTATATATTTACATTAAACACATATTTTTTTCCTAACTTACCGATTTCGTTTCACAATTTTGTCGAATATAATAATCTATAAATGATGGTTGAAAGCGATTGAGAAATATGTCAACAATGATAATGAATATGAAAACATATAAAATTGAAATTAAAAAATAATTTAATTATATAATAGTGAACGGACGCGGCGAGCGCGGCTCATACGTAATATTTATCATCTAAACGTAAACCCGAGCATCAATAATTACCGGATACGACTTGCTCATACATTTGTTAAAGTATCGCACAGCGCTAAGGCTCCGGTGCGAGAACCCGACAAACTGGCACTACATAACGCGGCGCGTAGACGTGGACAGCAACTGAACACTTCACACTACAAACGTTTCTCCGACGCTTAACACTAATCTCCATCTCATTAATCTAACTCTTACCTCTACATTTGCTCTATTAAATGGCTATAACACGCGTACAGTAAACTAGAACGCGTGGGTAGAGTAAAAAATTGCAACAATTGTAAACCTGCACAGGCATGGGGCCTTCGCACCATTATTGTTCCCTCGATAGAACGCTTTGTGCTCTTCACTAACAAATGTCGATGATAATTAAAGAAAAGAAAAAAACGTACAACTACAAACACTAACAGCTACATTGAAAAATTATTTAAAAAAAAAAGACTTGACTTAATTATCGTTACAGCGTTTTCAGGGAATCTATTGGGAGTAAACTACGTAGACAGTTACCGCTTAATATAAAATAAAACCGGTTAAGCGCAGCGATCTGAAAGTTATTAACCGTTAGGCCCTGCCGCAGTTAAATCGGCATTTAATTGACCTCATGACTCGCATCCCCATTACAACTAACACTAAATACATTTCAACAACCTGGTGATATAACTATACTTAGCTACGATCCTGAGACGCGCCGCTTGAGGCGACTACAACACACAGTTCGCGGTCTATGTACACGCGTACAAATATTTGGCAAACGTCACTACACTTACATTTTAGGGCGAGTTCACACGTACCCATACAAAGGCAACGGCTCCAGCGCACGTGTGAACAGGACCTCACCTACAATATCGATGTCCAACATCCACCGTACCAAATGATAGTATGACTTTAAGTCTACAAATGACTATACAAACTAATTATCTATCTATAATTTTTATTACAAAATAATGTCTGTGTGATTAATCCCGATTGTTCGATAACATTTTCACGAAACGTATGCGTTTTTACATAACGAATATTAGCTTTCCAATTGAGCGATTAACAGGTATATATAGCACCAACATCAGCTGTAATAACGCTAAAAATAACATAATTAGATGAAAAAATAATAATAATAATAATTACGAAATATTGAGGGGGGCCGAATATCGTTGCTCCTAAATCATTACATTTCATGGACGCCAAACATTACATGAATTGACTTACGGTAAACGTACTAAATTGAACACTTATTGGCTAAATCTATCACATACAGCCCACTGAGGTAATTCACAGAACTTACTTTTTCACTTTGCTATTTTTTTTTTAACATCAACACTGAACATATCCTGAGCTTAGTTGATGTAGTAGCTTACTCAAGAAATTAACATTTTGGACTAGAGTTCTGACTAAAATGGATTTTGTTTGCGTCGATTTTTCTAGAAAAACAGAACGCTTGGTATGTGTAACCCGTCAGTGGTAGAGGATCATTATTATTTACAATTTTTTTTTAATGTAACAAATATAACATTTTGAATGCACATTAAATGTAAGCGTAAATGAACATGTATATGATTGTTTTTCTGTCTCTTTTATTGTTAATTTATTAATAATTGTTAAGGATAATGCCACATTCGTTTCATAAGTATGTAGGATTGATAGCGGATGTTAGTCCATTAAACATAATTATATTATATAGATCCCAATAATATAATAGAAAACATGTAAAATATATTCCATGAAAATATAAAACGATTTTTTTTGTTTTTTCAATTTTCATTATAAACATATTTCATACAATATAATCCATGGTACTAAGAACATAAATAAGGTGGAAATATCGGTTGATGTAAGAGTTATTTAGTTAAAACTAAAATTAGACAAGAAATGATAAAAAGCGAATGTGACGTCACCATGTTAGATAAATTACTTATCGTTGATGTTACATATTCGCAATTGATAGAAAATCAGTCAGTTATAGTTCGACGATAATTTAGGGAGTACAGACTCGGTACATATTGATGGAACGGTTTAAAAAACAATTTCACAACGTTCCCACTGTTGGGATTCGGATCTACCACGCTGATGTAGAGCGACTTAGTGTCCGCTAAAGCTTTTGTTGGAACATGCAGATTACTTAGAGACGTTTTCCTTCGACAGAAGCTCAAGCTCAGCTGGAATCAAACGGCGTCTCTAATATACTTGCAAACTGAGCTATCACGGCTCAGGTATTCTCAAGACTACTGTTTTGATATTCTGTAAAGTTTATTCAGCTTATGAGCGAGTACCAATCAATTTTAAATGGTTAAAAATTACATATGAACGCCGCATCGGGGCGCTTTCCGTTCCGTCAATAGGCGCCGGAACATAAACCGCAGTTAAATCCTAATTACTAACTAAACATTAATTTCATTGTCCGAGATAATTTTACGTAAAGTTCACATTTCACCCGATGGTTGGGCGCCCAAACACAGCGCTTAGTCTTTTCAGCAAATTCTTTTGCTGCGTTTCCATTTACAAAGGCGCTGTGATCTGTGCGCACCACTTTCAGTTTTTATTTATCTCACAACCGTTTCGCAAAGAAGGCAGCATGCCTGCTGCATCCGCATTACGTATTGGATTTGTCCTGTAACAAAAAATATTAACAAATTAGTATTGATTATATATTTTATTGGTTATGGTGGAAGAACTCTGATGCAGAAAACGATCTAATTAATAACTGTAACGAGCATTTCTACGTTAAAACTTCACTATGTTTAGATTTGAAGAGGGTTGCAGCTAGTAAAATTACTGAAGTAACGAGATATCACACGTGTCATAATACAGTGTTAATTATCTTAATGAGCGTCATTTATGAAGGTAAGTGTACAAAAATTACCGACCGGCCTTCTTTGATATATATATATATATAATAAAAAGTATTTAAACATCAACACGTATTTCATTCATCTCCAACCATAAATGTAATAAGGGCGTGAGACTCCTAAAATCCCAAATTTCTACAAATCAATAATTTAATAATGAAAGTATGTCAAGAAAGTTGTAATAAAATCTGCATGACCCATTAAGGATATTGCATGTTGGCACGTTTTTATAAAATTTTATGGCAACACTTAATTCAATTTACGATTTTCCCATTGTAAGTTCATTAGACGCCGCGCCGCCGGCGAGTGAGGGCGGATTTACATTCTAATTAAATCAGGAGAAGCAATAAAGTAGCCGAACGGTAGTATCGCAGTAATCTCGATGTAATTCGCGCGCGGCGGCGACTGTGGATGTGGATTATCAGCGTTTCTCGGTTCGGGCAGACTTTCCGCTGAGTCGGTGGAGTGTAAATCGTAACCTGCCCGACAGAGCGACGCCGAGTCTGCGGCGCCCCCGCGCACCCCACGCCCGGCCCGCCCCTCGCCGCGCAGGTGACGGCCCCGCAGTGTTGCCACAACCACGTATCGATCTAACACATCCTTTTTTATAATAATTTTTGAGACGACCGAGAAGATAAAAGAGGTCTATAAATATGATTATAATTAACACGTTAAACGCCGATAGAAGAAATTAAAAATCGTAAAAATACTTTTGGTCGTAATTTGTTTATTATGTTACGATACGTATAGAAAATAAGTTTAATTCAATTTTGTACATG
This sequence comes from Pachliopta kotzebuea, assembly GCA_018246255.1. Taxonomy (NCBI): domain Eukaryota; kingdom Metazoa; phylum Arthropoda; class Insecta; order Lepidoptera; family Papilionidae; genus Pachliopta; species Pachliopta kotzebuea. The sequence continues at coordinate 3,215 of DWLS01001042.1, read as the reverse complement.
GGTTACATAGTTACAGTCAAATACATAGCCCAGGTCACCGGTGCACCCCATGACGCACAAATACAGAAAATATATTTTCCGGTTGAGGAAGGGTGAGGTCACCGGTGACCCCCATGGCGTTTGACGTGTTAATAGCTACTGTTGGTTAGTGTCTTTTGCCGGAGATCGTCTAGGTAGGTACAACTATCGGGCCGCGGGCCCCGTTATCCGCGTGCCCAGTATCACATGAGCTGTATCCGTCACAAAAGACCAGTAAACGCTAACATCATCAGAGAATATATAGGTACAACTAAAGCTCCTATTGTATTTAACAAACTATAATGTTCAAAAATTTGATTCACTTTGAAAGGCGTATACTAATAAAATTACTGTGGGTAACGAGACTTAACATCATATGTTTTAGGGCGACGAGCGCAATGTGGTACTATCTATACTTGCTTAACCAGCGCCACGTTTTTGTGGGCAAGCGTATCACTTACCATCAGGTGAATGAATTGCTCGATTCGTCGCCTCGGGTTTACGAACGGGTGATGGTAGTGGGAAAACGCTGGTCGCAGACAACGCAGGAACGAATACATTTGAAGTGGAGAAGCCTATATCCAGCAGTGGGCGTTTATCGGCTGATGATGATGACAGAAAGCAAGATAAACATAGTAATTTTAAAAACGACCGACTTCGAATTCCGTATTATGGATTGGTAAGTCTTTTTTTAAAGGTCAGCAACTTACTGAATTTAAAAAAAGTATCGATAAGTAATGTTAGAGCGGATCACATCACTAGAAAAGCGCGATAAATCTGTCGCATATTCAGCAATGTAACGGACTTTCTCTGCGCGACTCATTGCTCAGAATAAAGTGCGCCGTTCTTAATATGTAATGTAGATAATTGGCATCCTTTCCCGAAATAACTTCCACATGAGACACGGTTAAATAAAAGCAAAATTACATTCTCATGGTGAATAGAGACTAAAAACCAACCTCGCATATTTTGGCCTGAGTTACGATATAAAGGAGAGGACCCGGCCTTACATATCAGTTGAAAAAAGCAGCTGAAGAAGACCATATTTTCTATCTGATTGCTAAATTTTAGTTGGACTACACCTCATGATGATGATACTTCTGATGATGGTTTAGTGGTCCCATTTAATTAGCTAATAATAACACAATGTAAATCATCTGCTATAACCAGCTATGAAAACCGTAGTATTTAGAGCAGGTTAACTTCACCACCCATGGTCTCAATGTTTTTTAACACTATGTAATATAAGGGTCAAATGTTAGCTCATTTAGAAAAAAATGTCTAATATCTCCTTATGAATTTTTTTAATAATAACTTGTATCTAAAAACCAAGTATACATAAATGGAGACGGAAGAGCTATTTATTAATAATACATTTACTTCAAACAAAGTTTAATTCTGTTAGGTATAAAATAAAAAACTATGCAAGTATATATAAAGGTTTCGCTAAACAAATACTCCACAGACCACAACGGAACATCACCAAGTTTTTCAGGATTTTCTCGCCCCAGAAGGCAGCGTGACAATAAATCGAGTTTCGGATGTTACGGGCTATAAAGCATAGGCGTCGTCGGTTATCGAGTGATTCCGGCGGGGTGTAAATTTATTCATACTTCGGGGGAACGACGACCTCTTAGCTGGAGCGATATTTGGAGCGAGTCTCCCTCAGCAGCTCCAGGATTTGCGGTCATCCGAATCGAGTTGGTGAGATTATATGGGAATTATATCTTGTTTATATTGGTTAATGATTATTTGTTAGTATTTACTAATATATGACGAGACAAACTGGTGGTGAATCAGCATGACGTATGTGTACAGATACAGGAAATTTAAGTATCTGTAATGTCAACCTAACCCTTTTTAATTGTAGTTGAGTACTTATAACAATCGATTTTTCCGTACGTTTGTTACCAGTAATCTCCAGAACGATTTCAGAATACAAAATATAAATGCCGCAGAAAAAAACATATTATAACTGTCAACAATTTTTTATTCAGTTCAATAAAGTTGTTCAAAATCTAAGAACTTTTGAATGGTTTGAATTTGTGAAAAAAAGTTTTAGTTGTCTTTTAGAACTAACAGCAGTATCAATTAGGTATTAATATATATCTGTTTTAATAATCTGCTTATGATAGTCAAAAGCAAATTATTAAAACAAATATATCAATTTTGAACTTCAATAATACTAGTAGATGTAACGCCTGTTCGTTTCTGTAGTGTCCGCATATTTCAAGGCTAAGACCTGACCGTATGACCTATTTCCTGACATTTAAAACACTTCTGCGTAGAAAACTGTTCGTACTTTTAAATTTTATTTGCAACATTTTTTAAAATAAGTTGAAATGCGACAATCAGGTTCGCCCAGTTGCAAACCATGCGACTAATTCAGGCAATATTTAATCATGGTCTTGAAACACAGTGTTATATTTTAGTTTAGGAATTATCTTTGCTAAGCCGCTGGATTGTTGAATTGATTGAAGCATCAATCTTATACTTCTTTTCAAACCAAATCATCTAACGATGCAGCATTTAATATTCATATAGTATAAAACGATAAAGTCATATAAAACATACCTTGGGTAAGAAAGACCTACCGCTGATAAATAAGACGTTACTTTAAATAAGCTATTGGATACTAATTAATACTATTGATGTATTATATGCGATATGTTATGTTTAATCGCAAGTTTTGTAGAAGTTTTAACCGAGGACAGAGCTGTGTGGAGTAGGCTGGTTAACGCGTCAGTTTCAGGACATGCATAACCTGAAGTAAATAATCGTACAACAGACAGAAGAATCCTAATGTATATTTAAGGATGATTGTACTTTATTTATTTAATTATTATGAAAAAAAAACATTTGATTACCGATGGTCCCACACTAAGCAAGCCTGTGCTGTGGGCACCTATATCGCTTGACTTAAAACTATTGTAAACATTCATATATTTTAGTTAGGCTAAATTACATATCCATAAATTGAATTTTTTGCGCTCTTTGAAAGGAAATCAATTTTATTATAATTCTATAATATGATGAAAAGTATTTATAACATATTTAGATAAAAATTCAAGAAAAGAGCATATTCTTATCTTAAGGGTAGGCAACGCACTGGCATCGCTGGTGACCGTGGGTGGCGGTGAATCACTTACCATCAGGTGACCCGTCTTGCTCGTTTGCCTCTCAGATGTTATAAAAAA
>DWLS01001041.1:0-24317 GCA_018246255.1 Pachliopta kotzebuea | reverse complement strand
CGGCTGATAGGCGAGACTGGAAGAGAAGAACATGTTGTGCCGACCCTAAATAAAGTGGGACCAGGGCAGGAGAAAGACAGATAAATTTATTTATACAAAAAATTAATGGGATGTCACTGTAATTTGTTTCTAAATGTAATGGCACAGTTTTTTGACGAGTAAATTCTTACAACCAATGAATTAATTTTAAAATCGATTTTAAAATGTATAAAAAATAAGATGAAAAGTATAAAACAGTAATTTAAAAGAGACAAAATGATTATCATCATAGGAATATTTACGTCAATACAATAATAATACCAACAACTTCCTTTTATTTACGTTTGTAATTAGTTTCGGTAAATATATGATTTTAATCCCGACATTGGTTTTTTAGTTCATTTCATAATATTATAGGCTAATTATATATTAAACTCTATTAATAGAGCTATGTATAATTTAAATATGAATTACAAACGTGACTTTAAGATTTTACTCTTTAGCCTTCGTCGCAGTATAAAAATAGACTTTTAACCTTATTGCGAATATGAATGATTTAATAAACATTCCGATATCTCGGATATTTAGTTTGACTTTTAACGTATTGACTTTTGAGATTAAGAAATAAGCTTTTTACTTAGTTTATTAAGTATAACTTTAGTCATGTTTAGACAACTAATACCTTATAAGATTTTAGTAAGACAAACAGCCTATGTGCCTGCATACAAACCACCAAATGAGAGAGATTTGGAAACTCTACGATATTTTATTAAAAGACACAAAAAAATTATGTTTCTAACTGGTGCTGGAATATCTACAGAATCTGGTTCGTACGCGGAATTAACAATCATGTAATATCATTTTCCTATTCACTTATATTAAAATAGATGAGTTACGAATATTTGTTTGTTATTGAATAAACAAATATAGTTAATACTTTTGAATTTACTTCAAGCACAAAAAACAAGTATGTTGTACAAGAAGCAGGACATTAGCAGTTAGATGTATCATAAACTGTACTAAAACCTATTTGTTTTTGGGTATTAACATATAAGAATAATTATAAAGGAGACCATGGTCTTATCTTTAATGTCACTGATCTACTGATATCATTATGCATAAAATTTCTTTCTATCTTCTTCATATATTTATGGGTGGCAGGTTTCCATTGTCAGAGACTGTCTAGGTAGGTATTATCGCAGTTACTATTGTAGTCGACAAACAGTACTGTGCAAAGATTACTGTTTCAGTTTGAAGGGTGTCGTATCTAGTGAAATTACTGGAGTAGAGGCTTACAACCTTATTTTTCAACTTTACGAGCTTAATGTGGTGCATTGTATATATCATCCTAACTAGAGCCATTTTGTTATGGGTAGGTATGTAATATACAATCAGGTGTACATTCATTTACTCATTGGTTTTGTAGGAAAAAAAACCTATATAGTAAAAAGTCATTATAACTTATTAAATTGAGGTATACTAACAATAAATAAATAGCTACTAATAATACATAGTGATGACACACTTCTTTAATTAAAGGTATACCTGACTATAGATCGGAAAAAGTAGGTTTATATGCTAGAAGCAATCATAAACCTGTTCAATATCAAGAATTTATAAAATATCAGAAAGTAAGGCAGAGATACTGGGCTAGAAACTTTGTGGGGTGGCCACGTTTTAGCGCAGTACAGCCAAATGCTACACATTATGCTATACGAGAATTGGAGAAGGTAAAAAATTTATAAATGTATATTTTTAATTTTAAAAAGTAAACCTTGGCATATCTTTTAAATTTTTAGTTTTAAACAGGCTCATAAAGTAAGTGCAATCGTAACACAAAATGTAGACAGACTCCATCATAAAGCCGGCTCGAAGAACATAATTGAACTACATGGATCTGGTTATATAGTGAAATGTTTGGAGTGCACATATGAAGTTGATAGGTCTGAGTTGCAGTGCAAAATGTTATCGGAGAATCCTGGCATGGAAAGTAGCTTCACAATAATAAGACCTGATGGTGATGTTGAACTGTCTGAAGTAAGTTTACTGATTAATTGTTAATTTTTATTAAGGGAGTGTATACAAATAATGCACCTGCTGAATGCAGACAGCACAGGGCCTATAGGGATGTAGATTTTTAGGGAAGGCCTATATATTGCAGTGAGTGTTCATCAGATGACAATGATCTACCAGATTAAGTTAAATGTGAACCATTTAACCATATTATCTGTCATATATTCTTCAGCTTGTGTTTTTATTAATAACATACAAATTACCTGATGGTAAAGTTACTCTAAGCTACAGATGCTTGTCCGAAAACATTACAACTGTGCTATCAACTTACAGGAACAAATACAAAAATTTAAGGTGCCTCTATGTCCGACATGTGGAGGCCCGCTGAAACCAGACATAGTGTTCTTTGGTGATAATGTACCTAAGCATAGAGTTGACACCATTCGTAACAAAGTTAGCAGCAGTGATGCTGTATTCGTGTTGGGGTCCAGTCTTACGGTGTACTCGAGTTACCGAATAATCTTACAAGCCAAGGAGGAGAATAAAGAAGTTGCCATATTAAACATTGGAGCAACGCGAGCAGACAATATTGTGGATATTAAAGTGTCCACAAAATGTAGTGAAATTTTAACAGATTTATGCAATGAACTATAAAATATTTTAGTAAATGTGATATGATTCTACCTCTATATTATTATAAAATTTACCTATTTATCTACATGTGTTAAGTGACTGTATGTAGTTCTGCTTTTATTCTGGACTACTACACAGTTGTTATGGAGGCAAATGTACAACCATTACTGGCCACTGCTGAGCATAGGCATCCTTCAAAGATCTCCATGCTGAATGGTTTAGTACTGCCTACATCCAGATGTACAATAAGACATACCAATTAAATATTTTCACATCAACCTGACCAGGTGCAAAGCTTATACTCCGCACTATATGATCCCCAATTTTGTACTGGGGATCTCTGTTACAAATCAAGTGCTTAAATACAAACAATCAACATTTTTATAAAACCGTCTTATTGATTTAATGTTATAAATAAAATACAGACTGTTGAATTATTGTATTGTTTTATTCATTATTAAAAAAAAAATTAAATATGACAACATTGATTTATTCACGAATCATACAACACAGCACATAGCTGAAACTGAGATAGCTGTGTTCGAGGTATCCAGTTAAAAATTGTTTAAAACACTTCAAATTGATGAATTGACATTGTAGTAATAAAAGGCATTAATCTTATAAAATAAACAAAAATACAGATTAACACAAAAACCTTGAAATCGATTAGATCATTTTCGTAAATAAAAATTGACAGTTTTAAAAAAACAACCTAATACAATATGAATGTTCTAGGAATTGTTTATACCAATATTTGAGACTAAAGCCATCTAGACAAAGCCTAGTTTTTGTCGAAAGCATAATTCTATTTATTCTATTAAAAGTCAATACTGGTTATAGAATAAATAATTAATGAAAATCTTTATTGATGTTGTTCAAATCAAATTATTTAATAATTTAAAAAATATCCCTATATTCAGAATGTCTTACTTCAAGTAGAGTTGTAAACTAGATATTTTCTTTCTTTTCATTTACTAGTCATGCATTTATGTTTTTGTATGATCAACACGATAATCTACCGATCCAACAATTTTTTTTAAATCTAGCAACATTTAGAACATCAACGCACACGTTAATGGAATTTATAATTTTTATATCGATCATAATCATTGTTAATATAGGTTCAGTGCGATACCAAAATTTATATACAGCAACCCCAATTTTTTTTAATTTATATCTATTTTGTACTAGATGTGTTATATAGTTATTAAGCTTACTATCATCAGTTATCAAGTTTAAACAACCATTTATAAAACAAAATAATTTATATTTTGTTACAAGAAAGCTGTCTTTTTACGTATAAAGGAAATTTATGGTATACACTCAATGGAATCAACTTGGTAATGTGAACGGAAGGCATCAGTTGGAGCACAGCTAACTTTAACACTATTATAATGAAACATCTAACATTAAGGCAGTGATCCGATTCACAATTTAATATTTCACTTATTGCTAAATAATTATGAATTAGATTAAACTAACATTCATAACTAGTTACATTTAAGTAAAAAAACAAATATTGAATTAAATTTCCTTTGGCGATTCTCAAACACAGTTTTAATAGGAAATATAAATTATTATCATTATTGAAGATTGAAGAAATAAATAATTGGAGACACAGTCCAGAGTCGTGTACATTGTGCACACAGCCATAGACAACAAACCAACATAGCGCCCATATTTTAATAAAAGAGTTAAAAAAATAATTAAATTTAAAATTCATATGAGAGAAAGTTATTATAGTTTTTGGGAACACATAAATAACTTCATTGGCCATGTTGAAAAATGTAAACTGACAAAGCCGCATCACCACAATCAAGTCAACAGTCCACGTTCAATAGTTTTGTCACCAACTGTAATACTAGAACCTTCTCGATTGTCTATTGTATGGAACATTATAAGAAGTAATCAGCCTGAGGTTTCTTCGACGGGACACCCCGAGACTCCTGCGGCGCGGCCTCGAATATGGTGAACTCGCGCTGGAGATTCTCGTTTAATTCTAAAATGGCCGCTACATTGCCGCATCTGTCGTAATTGTTTATAATCGTCATTCACAGCTGTAAGTCCACTGTTGGACATGGACTTCCCACAGAGATCTTCACATTTATTGAATAATTAAATAACAATAGCAGTTAGTGTTTTATTACTTTATTGGATGATATTTATTATTTTTATCATCCTTTTGGAGACTATGGGTTAGTACCACCAGTGTCTGTTTACCACTGAGCAGTAGTATGAATAAATGCAAAGGCAATTGCAGCCATGTATTTTGCTAGCAGGTGCACATCCAAATATTAAATTTTTCCTTGCAGTGAAGTAAAACCAAAATGAATTACCTGTAACAGTAGTTAGGCGCCGACCAGACCGTGAGGACGGTCTCATTGAAGTGCCATTTGTACCCCTCCATGACTAGCTGGTGAGCGCGGCAGATCATGTCGATGTCGTTGGACACATTGAACTGTGCAACTACATCCGAACCGAACAGGTAGCCTGCGCCCCGCGGCGAGACGCCCCATCCCTGAGTGTCTATTAGTATGTAAAAAATATATAAGTTTAGATATAGTACAACTTATGCCTATATATAGATAGAGTGAATTACTTAATAAGCACAAAGAAAAATTACATCTCTGCACCACCCAAGGTAGACTGTAAGATAATGCCAATGGCATTAAGTCCGCCTTTACACTAGGTGTAAGAAGAAATAAATAAAATAAATAGAAATTAAAATAAGTTTATAGCAATCAGAACTATGACAGATAAATTAAAACATTTAGTATATATGAATTATTGGGGAGATGAGACTTAACATCTTATAACTCTAGGTGATGAGTGTACATCCTAACTAGCACCACATTGCTACGGGTGTATCAGTTATTATCAGGTTTTTGCCAGGCACATAGATATGTAAAATAAATAATTTAAAATATGTAGCAATTACTTCGGATTCTGTAAACTCACCTTCAGGATCACTCCACAGCAAATCGCACATGGGCCCGTCGTGCGGCACCTCCTGTTTGCGATCGATCGTGCGGATCTGGTCCAAGGTCTGTATTGAAGGGCTTAGGCCGCCGTGCACGCAGAATATTCGCCCGTCAATAATGGCCGAAAGGGAGAGGTAGTCAAAAATTTCCGTACAGTATCTGGAATCACAAAAATTTAATTATAACTTAAAGACAAAATGAGTGCAGAGGAAAAGCAAAGAGCTGACTTTGCCATAAAGAATGCAAGCTAAGAACAGAGAGAAAGATATTACGTAAAGACAAATAAGTAATTTAATGTTTTTCTGCAAGTTATGTTGTCATAAGAGAAAGACTGACAATGAACAAAGAAAATACTTACTAATAAACTAAAACAGGAACCCGTTATACTCGGATAACGGATCCATTAATCACATATAGTTTATAAACTAGCCATAAGGACCCATTGCATAACCTTAGTATATAAGAAGCTTGTATTACTAAATAAAATCAGTTCTCTCTCAGTTTTTATTAACTTAACATCATAGCTTTGGGGCAGTAGTCGCAAGCATGTAGTTTTTAAAAACACTTTCACCCGATGACTCAAGCTAACTTGCGTCAAAACATAAAAATTCGTCATCATCAAAATGGATTACAATTTTTAAAATAATGAACTACACTTTATTTATCTAAGTATGAAAATCCATGAATATTAAATGGATTAAAAAATATAATAAGCATTATTAAAGCTTTGAAACATCTGCATTTTATATCATTGTTCCTTCTAAAAAAAATAAACCTTGTGTTTATTTAGCATTTTGTAAATTGACTAAAAATGTATGCGTGATGGTCATAAATAATAATTTTCATCATATATATATATATATAAATCATATTAATATTTATGACACAGAGAAATGTAATGTATGAGAAAGACCAGAAAGGCAGACCTCACCATCAGATGAGAATAATAAATGCCACGGGGAGAGAGAGAGATGCAGAGGAATGTACTACAAGGTTTATTTTTTTTACTTACATTCAATAGTTTATACTCAACTTTTAATAAATCTGTTTCACTCACCTCCACACTGTAATGGAACCATATTTCCTTAAGCATTCATCATAGAAACCGTAAACTTGTGTTATCTGACGTGACTCATGGTTGCCCCGAATCAGCGTGATACGGTCTGGATAACGAACCTGAAAATATTAGTATAGTTAATATCATTATTCACATTCTGCCCTATGGAAAATATTTAAACCTGATGTATTATATACAGTCAGGGCTGATTCTTCCAATACTTAAAACATTTCAAGTGTCGAAGCAACCCATCAAGTGTATGAGAAAATTCTGTGGAGGAAATGGTTCCTCACTTACTAACATAGTGTCTAATTTATAAGGAGTTTCAGTAAGAACTTAAGCAAGAAACAGGGTTAAGAAAAGATGCAGATAGTTTACAAGAATTAATGAAGAGTAAATCAATTATAAAATCATGATACATAATGTATCAATCATGATACATAATGTGTCCAGGATATGCAACTTGTTCTTTTTGAAAATGAAAGTTCTTTATTTTTACAAAAATGCGTACAAGTAAGTTTTGAAGTCCTTGACTTCTGTGCTAGGTTTACCACCTGAGTTACAGAAATCAGTGTCCTCTCACAAAATAAGGTTAAAAATTGTTTTTTGTTTTTAGTTGGTAGTAATCAAACTTAAAATAATTCTAGATAAAGCTGTAATAAAGCTGGTGTGAAGTGTAAAGTCTGTGTTGTCTCGTGTGTATTATTGATATTTTATTGATTAATGAAAGAAATTAAAATTAATATGAAGTTAATAACTAATCTTTTAAAAACTAGACTGAAATATATCTTAAGAATTTACAGATATTACTTCTATTCTGTATCAGATGAAATGGTGATGATGACATCAATTATAAATAAGTTTAGAAAATATTGTTTACGGATATGTACTATAGTAAACAATAAAAATAGGAACAAGTAGATATAACATGAATACAATTGAAATTAAAATATTTTAATAATAACATAAAATTTATTTATAAGAAAATTAAATTTATTTACAGTAAAATTATTATAAAACACTGTTGAGTTGATGATTAGTGTTTATTATAGCAATTTAAAGAATTTAATAGCTTATTTAGATAAAAAGTTTATTTGCACTTATTGCTTATATTAAGAAACAATTACTTAAAACAAATAGTTACCAATTGAAACTAATTAAGAATAATTTTTTTACATTCTTGTGTAATCTTTTTTAAAGTCAATAAAAGAATGTTTATATTATAATAGGTTTGAAAATACTTTTTAAACGATTAGAAAGATACTGTTCCCTTTACTCATTTTATGTCTAAATAATCAACATCTTATTTTATGGATGTTCACTGTTGGGTGTATGTGATATATGGAAAAGTAATATCCCAGTGTTACAGAATAGAAGTAATCCTTATTTAAACGACAATGTCCGTCTGTCAACAATTTTCAATCACGGGAACTAGAAGAGGTAGGAGGCTGAAATTTGTCATACAGACAGATCTCGCTTAGATAAGATCAGAGCCTTTTGTTGGTATGTGGTCAGGTTCCTTAGTTATGGGTGCCCAAAATTTTCAGAATTTTGTATGGGCCACTTGTATATCTTAATTATTAAAATATATTTAAGCAGAGTTTTAAAAAGTAACAAGTCACATATCCTGGACACATTACAGCCCATGACTGATACAATTATAAGCTAATAATGATGGTTAAATAATAGTGCTAAAAATGTACTGGGAGATGAATAAAGTGGTTGTCACATGTTAAATAGGAGTATGCTAGCATCTCATTTGCCAAGGAGTTTTTTTCGCCTTACATAAGAGCCCAACTCTTTTAAATGTTAACTGTAATGTTTAGGCATGATAAGAAGCTAAGTTAAGAGATAATAAAGTAAAAATATATTAGTAACATTATCTATTCTTACCTTTAGTGCAAGGAGTAATAGAAATGTTTCCACTGAATAAAATCCTCTATCCACAAAATCACCCATGAACAGGTAATTAGTTTCTGGAACATCACCACCAACTTTAAATAGTTCCTTGAGATCATAGAACTGTCCATGAATATCGCCACAAACCTTAAAATTAAAACCAAATCTCATTAATACCGGCAACATTATTTAATTATTTAAAAAAAATTAAAAGCATTAGCATAAACACTCAATTCCACAAGATGTTGATAGACATAATAAAGTTATAGATGGTGAAGCATACTCATGCAGAATAATACTATAGTTCTTTCATGTCATAAATTACATAGTAATATAGTTTATGGAGGTAGATTAACAATATGAGGTTGATGATAGCAAAGCAGGCATGTTCAGGAGAACTTCTCCATCATCTTAACTTGATAAAATTAATCCCTGGATTCAAATTGGGAACCTCGATATTACAAGATAAACAGTGATTGGACTAGAGGCATATCATAAGGAACATTTTTTTTTAAATTTGATACAAAAATGCAATTTTCAAATGATTAATAAAGTTAAATACTAAAAAATATCTAGACAGTGTTTATTAACAATGAGGTAGAATTGCACAGCAGAATGCAAAATATGTGTTCAACTTAGAATGGCATCTTTGTGAATGAAATGATTTAAACATGAATGCATATAACGTAAAGAAATGAACAGAAGCGATGAAGTTAAGATGGAATTTAATTTTTAAAATGCCCAAGGAACAGCTTATTATAAGGACCAAGTTAACATCTAAGTCTCGTCTCTAACGATGGAAAAATACTGATAATCTGTAAAATGAACATTTACCGTGACCGGAGAATCGACTCTTTGTACGTTACTCTCTTCTACTAGAATCTCGCGGGCTTTCGCACAAAGTGCTTTAACCTCAGCCTCCATTATAATTTCACATCTTTTCAGCTGTTCTATCTGACGGTCTAAATCACTTGTATCAGACATATTGATCTGTTTGTTTTTAATAACAGATATCTGTAATTAACACATAAAACATTTTTTATTTCGAAATATAAAGCTCCGTTATAGTCCTAGTAATACCATTTATTCGTACAAGGAATAAGTTGACGTGTAATAGTTTTATACATGAATTAATATTATAATAGCAACGTAATACTTACAAAGAACTAATTCTCTTTTAAGATTTTAAACAATTAGTTGGCAATAGCATTAGCTTTTAGAATACGAAATTATTTTACAAACAATCACAATTTGCCAATGCCATAGACTTAAAATATTAAATATTTACGACCTTGTTTCTGGTTTTCATTGCAGAATTGCCATTATATATTCCTAATACATGCAAATATAAAATATAGACTATCAAAAAAAATCACAACTTTATTAAACTCGTAAGTCTTTATAACTGCTTACTTACTTACTTTGTAATTTAAAAATGTATAAATATCTACAAGTAGTTTAAGTAACTGCCCGTTATACATTGTTTTAAAAAATCGTGCTATATATTTTTAAATAATACTCATAAGTTAATCGTAATAATAAATTTTATGCATTTTAAAATTAGGCAAGAACATTAAAATGATTTGAAAGTTGGCCATCCGCAATAATTTTTAAAATTAAGTCAATTATATTAACACAATACTTGGCTATATCAGAGGAATTTATTAATTATAATATTATATTAATTATGATGAAAAAAATATGTTACTTAAAATATTAGAAACAAATTAATTGATCATCTACAGTAAGTAGTTTAATACTTGCAAATAGTTTCTGTACTGTAACAAAACCGTCAAAATGACATTTGACAATTGATTATTTGAACAAAGCATCTTTATTATGCATGGAATGTCCTGTTTACAAGGTTCACTTTAAATCGATAAGTAACAATGTTCTGAATAATCAAATTATGGCGATAGTAATTTAAGGGAGATTATAAGATAAAGCGCATGCCAATGACGTACGGTTTTTTTTCACAACGTACGCGTCTAGTCGGATTGGGAGACGTCATGCGCGCGCATGATCTTTGAATGAAATTTTTGACAATCAATCTGACATCAGCTTACTACTACACTTAAATTACAATTAATTTTTTTTTGTGGTTCTGTGACTATATCAGTCTGTATGTTATATACCGCTTCCTTGATAATAGTAGTCTCATATTTGATATTTATTTGTATATTATTGTTTTCGTGTAATCGTGTTTGTTTACAGTGTTTTGCAAAGTGTTTGACAATTGTTCGTGAAGAATATGGGCAATATTCACACTGTTGGACCAAATGAGGCGCTTATAGTCTCAGGTAATATGTAAACAATGTTTTCCTTAACATGTATCGTTAAACCAGAGAGATAAATTTGTCTAGAAACAATGCGCAATGTTTTGTAGAACTCATGTTTACAGTAAACAACATTTCAAACTTTTTTAAATATGTAATGTACTGCCGTTATTAATAATAGTAACGTAATGAATAATAGGTATGAATAATTTATAAGAATTGCGTAACGGTGTGATTTGGGTTGTTGTAATAGTATTCCCGTGTCTTAAAAATGAGATGAGTCGTCCGCGCGACCAGCGCCCACTTCTGATAAGGTCTATTTAAAGCGCATTCATTCGCGTTTTTTCAACGCTGTGTGTTTAACTGGTTTATCGTTTTAATTGGAGGTCATAGTATTTAAATTTGGATGTGGCAAATAAACCTAAACCAATTTTTTTTGTTATTTCAATTTACGGAAAATTACTAAATGTATAATATTTCGTTACAATTAATTATCGAGGTTGTTAAACACCAGGAAATAAGTAAAAAACAATACTTATAAAAACTGTTTAAAAAATGTTGTTTTATGCAAACTATTGTACTAGCTTGACGGATGAATTTATTATCTCGAAAAATACGTAAAAAATAAATATCTGACATTTTTGAGTGTTTTATCGTAAATTGGTGTATCATATTTTGTGAGACTTCTGAATGACCGCTATAACGCTAAAGTGGATTCTTTTTATATCCAATTAAATGAGAATATACAAAAAAAAATTAAGGTCAATCATGTAAAGTGGGAGTAAGTTCAGTACATTTACTTCTAGGTGTCTAGGAATCAAAGCGTTCTTAGATGATGACTTCATTCTAACAAACTTAGATTAGAATGTTGTATTTTTGTCAGATAAACTACATGCCAGTGACGTAAGCAGTAGGATGTATTTGATCAGAATATCCTATGTATCTATAAGGAAAATAATTGTAATATTATATATGTTATCCAGATGTAGTGAGTATAATATGACGATGTATATGAGGCTTTTAATATCCAGAGCTAGTTTTAACTGCGCGCATATAGTAATTTCGAGTTATGACGAACGCTTAATCGAAGGTGGCACACAGATCGATAATGACCTACATTGACTTGGGTTATTTTTAGTTTCACCAATAAAATGAAGAAAAATATCAATGTATTCATTTGATGGTGACGTCAGGTCGTCTCATCGCATAAAAAATATATAGGCTGTTAACATTTTCTAATAGACAATATTATTTAAGTACTGAATCTATAATTAAGTTAGCCGACTTCTGATTGGCGACCTCTTAGTTCAACGAAGCTGTAAAAGTCGGGAAAAGAATCATTGGCAGCTGAAAGACGTTCAATGCTAGATACAGGTCCCTTAGAATATTGGAGGAATTACGACAATCTCCCATCACACTGGACCAATGCGGGTTGGTAAGAAGCCAGAACATTGTTTGTAAATTAGCTTGCACTACGAGCAGGTGAGGTTGGCTTGGCTGTTGGCTGGGACCCTTATACCTCGTAAAAAAGAATAACAGCTTTAAAAAAAATAATCTCAATTTAAAAATTTAATATATCGATTTCTATAACATACAAAATGGAAGACATAATGCAGCAATTAGGCGAGCGTAAAAAAAGGGGTTGTAAAGATGCATGAAGGGTGACAGTATTGTTCCCTATTATATTTTTATATCATTATAAACAATAGAAAACTTGTCTGGCTGGTCGCTTATTGTCCCATACATACAGTACTATTTACTGGCGGTAGGTCTCTGTTGCCGGAGACCGCTGGGTAGGTTAGCAGCTCCTATTATAGCCGACAAATAGTACTGTGGAAATATTACTGTGTTCCGGTTCAGAGAATACTGGAATCTAGTTAAATTATAGGAGTAACAAGACTTTATACCGTATGTGCCAAGGCGACGAGAGCTATGTAGTGCTGTGTATACCTTAATCAGTGTCACGTTGTTATGCACTCTTCGCGTCTCTTTGCCTAGATGCAAAAAAAATCGATATAAATCTCGAATCATTTAGTGTTTGATGAATTTGACATTTCAACATTTTCCCACAAACTTAAAAAATACTCTTCTTAAATCGCCTCTTATTTCGTGTATCTCTTCTTCATTTAGCATAACAACTATTTCGAGAGGAGATTTATTTAAGAAGTCATTTGATCAATTCAAGCCCCATGTGTTTCTTATCATATCAGCACCTTTCTCTCCAATCATGATGGCTGGTGCGCTGGTATGCGCTGTCGTCGTATTTGGTATAACACTACTGTCAACAACGCGTAGATTCTTAATTCCGTGTACTCTCAATTCTGGGTCCACCACAGCACTGCTATCTGATGCGGGTCCCATCTTGCACGTGGATATCTGATGGTGAAGTGTAGCTGTTAACGTTCGTATTGCGCATTCCCAATAATCATCGCTATCGAATGCGTGTCGTTTGCAGTTGGGAAACTTTTTCGTGTGTATCTTTGATCCGTACTTTTGAAAAGGTGCTGTAGCTACCATTTTTTGTATATGCCTTACGGATGCTATTAATGTGGCTATGTCCTTCGGATGTTTTAAATAATTTCCGTACAATGCTGGTTGTTCGAAAGGATTTTTGGATTTCAATTTCATGTAACCCATTGATTTTGGGTGTAATAACATCATTATTATGGCAAAACTCTCTGTATTTTGTAATGGTTTATAAACGTCATTGTACAGCCATTCCGTCATTCTAATTCCTTTTGCTACATACTTTCCTCTATCGCTGGCGAAAGATGCACAGGTTCCTATGATTTCTATATCAGGGTAGTCTCCTTTTTCATCAGAGATATCAGTTTTATAATATCCTAAAGTTTCTACACCAGTGAGTGACGTCATCGGACCTTCCCCAAATTGCATCAAATCCAGAGCATTCTGAAGAGTTCCAATATTCTTTTCATCAATAGTCAATCTGGTTGTATTTAAGGTAAAAACTAATCCAGGAAAGGAGATATGGTCGTAAAGAGTTTGTCCAACTTGTAAGTCTTTTATCACGGGTATACCTATTGATTCTAAATGACTTTTAGGTCCAACACCAGACAACATTAGTAAATGTGGAGATTCGATGGGACCAGCTGAGAGTATGACTTCTTTTTTGGCTCTAACTTGATGAAGAATCCCTTCTCTGTAAAATTCTACTCCTTGGGCCGTTTTCGTGATAGGATTAATCAATACTTTTGTAACTTGACTTTTCGGCAAAATATGTAAGTTTTTTCGCTTTTTATGATTATGAAGAAAAGCTTTTGCACTGCTCATGCGAAGTCCTCCTTTCATAGTTGCTTGGATATAACCAAATCCGAATCCGTCAGGACTGTTGTAGTCCACTAACCGATGCCCTAATAATTTTGCTGCGTCCAAAAATGCCTTTGAAAGTTTAGACCTGAAAGGAAATAACTGAATGTAAGCTGTTTTAAAAATAAATAATCTAATACAGTACGTTATCCACTTTTTGAATTAAAGGACTAAGCATTTGTAAATTATAACTTCTGTATAGTTCTTTTAATGCTACAGGGAAAAACCTTAAAACACAAATCTACTAATAAAATTTAATGGTTAACGTGCTTATGCATGCATTTACTAATAAAATTGTTAGACTACAATATTATGAGATAAAGCTTTTTATAACTAAAAATTTATTACTTTTCGTAATAGCCATTATTTAATATATCGTAATAGATATTCCAAATTTTATCTCATAGCGTAGTTCATGGGAAAACCTTAGGTCAGTCAGTTTTGTATAAATTGGCCTATGTTTCTAAGAACAGGCTTTGCAGCTGGATGAATATGTGATTTACAGCATGAATTTTAATTTGAGTCTTCAAGTAAGACTTCCGGCCTAGTCTGGTTAGTTAATACAATCATACTATAAGTCTCTCGATTTAATAGTTTCCTGTAAACATTTGTGTGCCAGTATTTTATAGGCACATATTTTGCTAACTGCGGTCTCGTTATCACTAAACTTGATATTGAGTTCAAGTCTCGTTTCTGATAAATAATTCGTACAGTTTCTTTTGGTTTTTATTATTACTAATTACTATATACTGTTAGAGTAGTTCGTTTTAGACGATTTCTTTTTCACAGATTAAATTCAAGATACCTGTCGTTAAAATAATTATCTAATTTTTTTTTTTATTTTGCAAAGGTTAATGCTTGATCACGATCCCACTTGGTGTTAAGTGGCGATCTGGTGTGTAGTGATAAGGCACACTAACTCAGTAGATACCTATTCACTCTTTTTTAAGACGCCAACGTCCTATTTGGACAGGAACACGGGTACCGGCAAATTGTTTAATTTCTTTGTTGTCTTTATTAAAAACGAGGAGCTAAACCTCTTTGTTCTTAAACTGGGGATGTACTATTGACATCTAGCGTGGTGTTAATAGGATGTGGCGGAACGAGCTTACCTAAATGGCACATCTTCAACGGTCAGTTCGCCACTTCGCCCGTGCCAAGGAGAGTTGTAAAGCCCTTTAAGATTTGCTCGCTCTGATTTCATGTAGTACGGCAATACTTCTTTGTAGGACCTATACAGACACACATTTGTTATACAAGATTTATCTTATGGTAATAGTTAAACCTCTCTCTACGTAACAAAAATTATTACAAGTGTAATACTTCATAAAACTATCAAAACCCAATCAAAATAATTAGAAGAGTTCATATTTTTCAAATAGTTGTACGACTTTTGTAATAATTAAATATTGACTTTAACTAGGTTACTAAAAATAGGTTAAGTCCAGTAATTGTGATGTCCATTATTATCTCAATATTGCGATATTACAATAATAAACCAAAATTATATTTAAATACAAATCGACTAGTGTTAAATTGAAGAATCGGATACGAACCAACCGTAATTTCCCGCAGCAGCTATCCTGTCCCAGTCTTCCGGTAATCCTCTGCTGTAGATCATATAATTGACTACACTCGAACCGCCCACGGCTTTGCCTCTCGGCCAGAAGCATTTTTCATTTACCATTCCTGTAAAAGGTATTAAATAACTCACTGGTGTCCCGCCAAAGCGATCAATCTTTAATTTTCTACCAAAACAAGGACAATCCGGTGCAAACCCCGCATGCAGAATTTTATATAAAAAAAGCTTATAATCTTTATTTACGTGTGTGAGTAATTTTTTGAGTACAAAATAACCTGTTTATATCATAAATACGTAAGAAACTATCGATCCTTCTGATCTTCCATAAGCTTCCTACACACTTCTGCATTGTGCGTCTGCTACAGTCTAAGTTTGATTGATGCAAAATGCCACTGAGCACTAAGTGTGTTGCATTTACATATTAATTTTTTTTTGTTTAAACTTAACGTTTTATATAGTCATTATATAGCCATAGTCCAGGAACCTCTGCAATCATCTTTTGATACAATTTTAGTTAGTACTTTACTCTTATTCCTTATGTTCTGTTTATTGATAAACTATTCTATTCTTCAGTAGTTACTATAGTTTAACTTTTTTCTTATTTTGTTTTCTTCTAGTTATATCTAGTTCTAATTTTTTAAGTTTTAGTTTTCCATAGGTATTACTTGTTTGATAGATATGACATGTAATAGTTATACGTTTTTTAAATTCTATATTGTGTATCAACTACACAATGTAACAATTCACGTATTTACTATACTTTATTTGCTATAAACACATTAATATTTACTTTTTTTTTCGTAGTTGTAATTCTAACTCTATCTACTTTCTTAAAAAAACCGGACACGCACTTATCAAGGGGACAATAGTTTCCTCCTCCTCAAATCGCTAACTAAAATATGGTTTAAAAATTTTATTAACGTACCCATGCAAACTTCTGGTTGTGGTTCCATTAAATAATGCCATATGTAATCCGTTTGTTGGAGGACTGGTGCAAGAACCGGCACTGAAGTTAACATAGATTCTTCCTGACCGGCTTCTAATAGTAATACGGATGCTTTTCTACCTTCACTGAGTCGTGCAGCAAGCACGCTACCTGCTGATCCGGCACCAACTACAATAAAATCGTACTCCACGAGAGGTCCATTGAATCCTGTAATGTAAAGATTTCTTTATAACTGCTTCTAATTTCTAAAGCAAGATATAAAAGATATTCAATTATAACCGATTTTATATGCTTTGCAACTTCGCCATAATAGCTTTCACCATCATCATTATCGGCTGATGGATCCTCCATTACTAGACTTGGGCCTTCTTCAAAATGGGGGGATTTGGATCATTTCCCATTATGGTCCAATGCGGGTTAGTGCTGACCCAGAGCCCCGTTTGTTAATTAGCATGTTGGCTTGAGGTCCCGTGAGTTGTTGTGTGGGACCCATCAGATAACTCTTATTATTATACCTACATTACTATTCTATTTTGTTTATACTTATTTACACATAACAACATAGTAACTTTAATGCGTCAAAACAATCAAGAAATGTTTGCGCATAATCGTATAGACCTTTGATTTTAACTATTCAAATTACAACCTCGTAGCTCTGAATCTTTTAAAATCTTAAGAGGATTTTAACATAAAATGTTATGAGTATTTGTTACATCTGTAGCCATTTAAATTACGAATATTAACAAAGGTCATTGGCTTACAAAAAAAAATTAGGATGTCTTAAATTTGACTGTATGAATATGTAGTTGATAATATTGTAGTTTTCAATTGGACGTGTTTTTTACATGATTACGCATAACTTGATACAAAGCTACCTATAAAAGTAGAACCTTGAAGTAGACCGATGCTCTTAAGATCGGTGTGATCTTTGAGAGGAAACTGAACGTCTATAAGTTTACATAGAGACCTCTTTTGTGTTGCCTCTTTATTAAAAAAGTTACATTTATGTTATTCCTAAATTGACTCCATGAACATGTGACAAAAATCTCTAACTTTTAGGAAGACTAAACTTTTAAATAGTTACATCTTAATATAAGTACTTATCATTATTCCTAAAATGAAGGTTTTAGGATTTCAAACTCACCAGTTAAATTTAAACGAAGCCGTGAGTTGTGTTCAGTGACAGTTTTGTCAGCAACCATTAATTGTTATTTAACTATAAGTTTTATTTTATGTTAACAATAATATTGTCGTCATTTAAATCGTGTATTTCGTTATTTTATTACATTTGTATAAAGAAAAGCTGGGACTTTTACAAGGCAACTTTTTTTATTTGTTATAGTAATTATGAGGCAAAAGTCAATAGAAAAATACAAATATCGTATTTAATTCACTAGTTTATCAAGTTACAAATATTACGAGGTGAACCATTCGCTGTACCACAAGGATGAAAAAGTTTACTTGTGTATTTATTTTTATAACGGTTAATAAGGTGAACCTCATTTGAATAAACTTGATCACATTAAAAGCCAAGTTCGTTGTCCTTGCCATTGACTGTCGTTTATATTTGTAAATATTTATTATATATATTACAATGAATAAAATAACCTTGCCCAAACACTTAAATTAACGAAAACAAAAGTTACAACGGTAACAATAAATATATCGAAAAGATTATCTAAAGTATCACTAGAAATTATTTAAAAGACGAGAAATCAATATTCAAAGGTTTCAGGGGTGAAATTTATTATTAAAATGTTACCAGATCAAAATTAAAAGTATTATATATTTGTTACCAAAACAATAATCACGATCTTTAGTATATATTTTATTTATTACGTAGAATAAACTGGAGTATAGTAATAATAAACAATTGAAAATACTTTGTGATGATCATGATATCATAGCGTTTGTCATTTTAGTACTCCATGACCATGGGTTATGTAAGGCACTTGAAACGGTGGGTAAATAAAGGAGATAAAATACGTAGAGCCTAGTATTAAATTTAATTTTTTTAAAAAAACTAATAAAAAATGTTAAATAAGCCAAAGAATAATATTTCGGAATTCTCTTCTTCATTTTCTGTAAAAAAAAATATGTAGTAACTTATGTAAAAGGATACTGCAATAAATGATTTATTATTATTGTTTATTTTCTATTTATATTTGCTGGTGGTAAGTTTCTGTTGGTCGCAGACCGTCTAGGTAGTTACCATCGCAATTCCTATTGCAACCGTGTGTAGTACTATGCAAAAATTACTGTATTCCAGTTTTGAAGGGTCCTATATGCTGATGAAGTTACTGGGGTAACGAGACTTAACACCTTATGTTTCAAGACGAGCGCAATGCGGTGCTGTGCAATGTGCAATGGGCAAGTTTATCACTTACCATCACGTGAACGCCTTGCTCGTCTCGTCGCCAAAATAAGTTAAAATATGGTAACATTAAATGTTAATACTTGCCTTTCGGTAAATCGTATTTGTCCCTTATTATTGAAAGGATATCCGGATTACTATGATGAAGCTTAAGCATTGGCGTGTTCAACATAGCATCAATTACGAGGCTCTTCCCCGGTATACCTAAATAATCCCTTTTTATCCTTATCGTTTCATTAACGGAGAATCCATCAGAATATTGGAAATGTTTTGATAGATCATCATTAATCTCATGCTTGTTTGTAAACACACTAGTTAGGAAAAAAACTAATATCACCGCAGTTAGCATTGTTTAAATCATAAACAATGTGTCACTTTAAAACTTAATAATAAAATGCTCTATAACGTTGCAGTAACACAGACTTAACTTAAATTATTAAGTTCCTTATAAAACATCATTATAACAGCTTAAAGTTTTTCACAGCAAAGTAATGAACTACCTTGAATGGACTCCGGATTTAATATGAGCCTTATGATACTCTGCATTCTTACTGAGCATATGTTGTTTCCGTCAATCCGGTTTGCTTTAAAAAAACCAGAATTGTTTGTTTGTTAATTAAAACGATATTCATCATTAAAAACAAAAATTCTTGTGAACTTCTCAATTACAAGATCTACTGTCGGTAGGTTTCTGTTGGAGACCGTCTAGGTAGGTACAACCGCAGCTCCTATTTTTACCGCCAAATAGTTATGTGCAAATATTACTGTGTTCCGGTTTTAAGGGTGTTGTATGCTAGTGAAATTACTGTGGTAATGAGACTTGACAACTTACGCCTCAAGGCGACAAGCGTTATGGTTGCTGTATGCTAGTGAAATTACTGCTATGGTCAAGTGTAATTTTTACTATCTGGTGAAAGCCTTGCTCCTCGTGACGGATCGTCGAAAAAAAGTCTTGCCAATCATAATTAGTTATAACTCAATGAACCTACCTTTCTGTACAAGAATCATATGTTGTAGATTTTTTTTTTATTTCACAATCGACGAGACCAGCAAGATGTTCACCTGATGGTAAATGTAACACTTGCCCATAACAACGTGGCGTTGATTATACTATATAAGATACATACAACACCACATTGCACTCGTTGCCTTGACACTTAAGGTGTTAAGTGTCGTTACCGCAGTAATTTCTCTAATATACAGGACCCTTTAAACAAGAAGAGAATAATGTTTGCACATTATTACCGGTTGCAATAGGAGCTGCAGTGGTACAAACCTAGACGGTCTCCGGTATCGGAGACTAACCACTAATACAGTACATATGTAGTGTATATACTTCAGCACCATCTAGCGACAATTTTAAACAATTTCTACAAAAATGTTTTGCTGGTCGATTCAAAAGATTAGTAGTTTTTGTACCAATGTTTTTTTTGTTTTCAAACTTTTTATATATTGAATACATTATAAATAGTTTGAGATTATTTGCTGTATATGAACAATGCTTGTACGCAAATTACCGGTAAATTTTTTTATAACAATAAAGGTTGTTAAATGTTAGCTGTACTTAGAAAAGTTTTTTTTATAAATATTGAATAGAAGGCCATTGACTTTGGTGATAGTAATTATAATTTACGTGTGGTTTTTTTTTAATAGATAATAAATTGAGTGGTGGTCTATGTTGTCGGAGATCTAGGTAGGTATCGCCGCAGCTCCTATTGCAGTCCACAAACAGTATTGTGCAGACATTACTGTATTCCGGTTTGAAGGATATGCTAGTAAAATTACTGATGTAACAATATTTAATCATAAGGACGTGTGTAATGTGGTGCAGTGTATAGCGTTTTCATTAGCGTTACTTTGTTATGGGCAAGCGTGTTACTTACCATCAGGTTAACCTCTCCCTGGTTGAATAAAAAAAATGTTTAAACCATTTATATTTTAAGTATATTATAAAAGACCACTTAACACTGATTTTAATATCTATTTTCTTTTTTATTTACATGAATTTTCCAATAGTCCTTAATTAAATCAGCTGCTTTTTCACCTATCATCATACCAGGTGCACTTGTGTGGGCTGAGGTAGGAGCTGGTATCACACTGGTGTCGGCTACTCGTAGTCGTTTCACTCCGTACACACGTAATTCGGGATCCACTATGGCTAAGGGATCACCTTCCGGTCCCATACGACAGGTCGCCACCTGGTGGTGCAACGTAGCAGTAAGAGTGCGCACCGCACACTCCCAATATTCGTCGGAATTGAATTCAACGGATGTACACGCTGGGTATTTCGCCGGATGTATCTTGGCGCCAAACTTTTGGAATGGTGCCGTCGCCACCAGCTCCTGGACATGACGAATAGCCGCGATGAATGTTTTCACGTCGCGTGGATCCGTTAAGTAATTACCATACAGTAACGGGTGACTGAATGGATTCTTGTCTTTCAATTTCATATAACCGACGGATTTTGGTTTCAGTAACATTGGAAACGTGCTCCACGTATTTGTGTTGTCTATTGAACCGAAAGCACTATCAAATACTTTATCTGTTATTCTCATACCTTTGCGTACTGCTTTGCTACCACCAGGTCCACCGTCTGATACTATAGAACCGCCTATGCTTATCAGTTCAATGTCCGGTACCAATTCGGGATCTTCAGATACCGACGTTTTAATGTAACCAATGCCTTCCACGGCACCCGGTGTTGTTAATTCATTATCTCCATTTTTGAGCCATTGTGTTACAGAAGATAATTTTAGTGCTTTTGATTCAAGGAAACTTATATTGGTTTCGTTTAAGGTAAATATGAGCCCAGGGAAACAAATATGATCGTAAAGAGTTTCGCCTACTGGAAGATCTTTAATAACTTGTATGCCCATAGAATTAAGGTGATCTTTTGGACCTACTCCAGATAACATTAATAGTTGTGGTGATGCTATTGGTCCGGCTGATAAAATTACTTCTTTGCGAACTGTTACAGTACGTATAACATTGTTATGTACATATTCAATGCCATAAGCTGTTTTAGTTTGTGGATCAATTAAAACTTTAGTTGCCATAGTTTTTGGTAGTATATGTAAGTTGGGTCTGTTTTTGTGAGTGTGTAGAAACACTTTGGCGGTGCTTTGTCTCCGGCCCATGTTTTGTGTCACTTGAACTTTTCCAAATCCTATCGTTTCTGGTGCGTTGTAATCGACGGTTGGATGTCCGAGTATTCTTCCGGCCTCCAGAAACGCAGAGATTAATTTTGTTCTGGAAGTTAAAAGTAAATTCATGTATAAATCCTTTTCTGTACTTTTCGGATTATTATAAAACGAAATTTTTAAAGAGGTTTATTATTTAGACTTACTTTACTGGTACAAATTCGACAGGCAGTACTCCGTCTTTACCTCTATGGCGTGCGTTTTCATATCCATTCAAATCGGCCTTTTCAGATTTCATATAATATTTAATAACATCGTTATACGACCTGTAAAAGAGAATAAAAAATTGTTAGGAAGAGAAGTTAAACATATTGTTACTGTGTTAATTGTACCAGAATTTTTATTATTAGGATTCATATATCTTACAGATGGAAAAGAAAGAAAGTAATATATATTTTTTTGTAATTGATGAGGAATGAAGTTAAATTATGTCCTCAAAATATTTGTAGATAAATAGGAATATCTCGCGTGGCAAATTTTCTGTATATTTCATACAAGATCCATGCCTTCTTTTACAATCTAAATAATATGTGCCTTTTCAAATTAGAAAAGGATAAGGTTTTTCTTAAATTTCTAATATTGATAACTTAATCTTACACTGCAGATTACGACAGGAATTAGATCTCTAATGCCTTAAATTGACTTCTTATTTTTTCCTTGAGAGGTATGCAAACAGGTGAAAAAATAAGCACTAGTCAATCGCTATATATGTTTATCTTTTTATTGTCATTTGCAGTAGCTATCAGAGGTGTCATTAGTCAAGATTGTACAGTTAAAAAATATTGTTATTACCCACCATCCATAGTTACCAGCGGCAGCTATCCGATCCCAGTCTTGGGGCCTGCCTCGGGTGTATATCATATAGTTAATTACGGTTGTTCCTCCTACCGCGTTACCGCGAGGCCAAAAGCATTGTCCATTATTCATACCTTAAAAAATTAAACATAAAAAAAAAATTAAACTAAAGCAAGTCAAAGCCTTACAAAAAGGAAAACGGAACAACTGTGATAATATAGATGGCGCTTAAATAAAAAACAGAGAAAATGTTTTTGACTTAAAATATTTCTTTATATGACGAATATGTGTTAATAAAAGATACATTTTTACAAAGAATTTCTTTTTGAGGTATGACCGCAAAACCCCTCCGCATAGCTGTCCTTGGGGGTAAAGACAGGTTAAACCGGACTTGCATCGTCTATCACCTTCGCTTATCAAATGGCTACGGTACGCTTTCGCCCACATCACCGGCTCCTATCACCATCTCATGGAGTATACTCATGCCGTTTTCTCTTTTAGAACGATGTACTGGAACATTAATATTTGACCTTTTATCTATAATCGGAACTTGGATCCCTTAAATTCGTCAGCAAATGCCAGGAACCTGTAGAGAAATCTATTCGAGTCCTTTACGGTAGATATGATCTTGTGCAGAGCTGCTTATCATTACTAATCAAGAGAAGAAGGACGGTTAACTCACCCATGCAAACTCCCGGCTGTGGCTCCATATAGTAATGCCAAACGTAATCGGTAGACTGGAAGTAAGGCGCCATTGCTGGTACGTCAGTAAATAACATTTCAGGTTTTCCCGATTCAATGAGTAAAACGTTGACACTACGGTTTTCGGTGAGCCTCGAAGCTAAGACACACCCTGCTGACCCAGCACCAACTATTACGAAGTCGTACTCGGGCAAGGGCGTCTGCAAGCCTGTAACGTAAAACCCCAAAAGGATTGAGACGAAAGTGATCCATTGAATATATTCACTGGCGAACATTAAAGATCTAAACTAAATATTAAAATTCATATTTTTGGGTCAACTTCCATTTTACATGTTGAAGAAACGCTGCCTTTTCTTTAGTATAGATGCTGTATATTATTTTTCAACGAGTTTCTCTTTATAATGAACCGACATGACGAGCACGACGTATATCTTGTGATAGGCGGATTGGTCTGCCTATAGTACGTTTAGGTTAACAGGCCGTGGGCCCCGTGGTCCGCGTGCCCAGTATCAGATTAGCTGTATACGTCACAAAAGACGAGTCAGCGCTAACA
>DWLS01001040.1:0-24341 GCA_018246255.1 Pachliopta kotzebuea | reverse complement strand
TGAGTTTAGAGTTAGATGTTTGAGTTTAATGGAAAGCAATTTATTCAAATCTATTTCGTTAAGTAACTTCATAGAGTAAAATAAAATGGATCATTACTTTCATACTATCATACAGGGTTATAATCCTTTCAAAGATCTAAGTAGGAAAAGGTTCTCGTAGCTATTTAAAAAACCCACACTAAAATTGTTACATTTAGAACAAACATTGTTGGAAACAGGAAATTGAGTATTCCAGCTTATTCCAAATGGAAATATTCCGCAGCCGAAGACACGTGGATTTTTTATTCCAACTTAAGTCGGGAAAGTAAATACAGGTAGCCGGAGTAAGAACAAAACCTTAACGTTTTTTTTTTATTGTACCATAAAAACGTTTTCGGTATCTTACCCGTTTCGATTGTTTGGTTCATTTTTAAAAATGTCCCTTTTTACTACGACAACGTTGATTTAAAGGTTTAATATTTTTGGATTCATATAAAGCAAAAGCAAACTATCAAAGTCATAATGATTAATTCCTAACATTACAAGATTAATTAAAGGAATAACATTTAAAGATAAAATTCAATATCACCATATAAGTTTAATGTCGTTAGCAAAATTAAAACGATTGCTATACTGCGGCATGCTGTTTTAAGACCCTTCTTAACTACAATATGTTTTCTATCATTAGATCATGCCGACGACAATGTGCTGATAGGAACATTCTAACTAGTAACCCAAAAACAAAAATGATGGTGTAACCTCTTTAATCAGATTACTCCTACTCACATAAATCTTCAAAACCGCAGTTACGGCGACAGAATGACTATGAATTAGGCGATGGAATGAGATTGGTAGCTGGCCAAGCGAGAATCCAAAATCGTATCACCACCCAAACCACACCACTTTCGTGGTCTATGAAAAAGCCTACTTTCTAAATGATGTAAATAAATGATTAATCGTTGCTCCACGAATTTCAAAAACGCGCTTTGTAATGTAATGTACCTGTACAAATTACTACGTTATATATTAAACGCTATCAAACACATCTTAAATCAACATACCATGAACAAATACATATGAATGTTGGGTAAATTATAGACGATATTAATTTTTAATGAATTGGCCCCATGCGAGGGAAAAGCTTTTACCAAAACTCTATGCTTTTGGAGCATTATTAATTATGAACTAACTAACCTACAGTTAAAGAGATTAATAATTTTTTTTTAATAACTTTACAGTCTATCTCATCTACTTCGTAAGTCGTTTTATTATTGTTTCAGGTTAAAATAAGTTTATGAAATTACTCATTAATATTTGATACCCGGAAATCCATCGACGTGGAGTTCTTGAATGGCGTAATAATAATGATAAGGTAATGAAATGAAAAATGATTAATAACAATCAGGTATTACCTTGTAATAATTGATAACAATGTATACTTCTCCACCGTCTGGTTCTCACTTTAAGAGTACTAAATTACCAGGAGAAAGAAAATTATACAATCTCCGGAAAGAGAGACCAAAGGACACAAGGCATTTTTTACTGCTTTTATAGTTTATTAGAATTCAGGGTTAAAATTAAGATTCAGTTCTTTAAATGTAAATACTAGTGATGAGATAGAAAAAAGAAAATACGTTAATTCACTTTATAGTGCTACTAAAACTGTCAAGGCGTTACGAAAATGTACGCATATCGTTGGATTATGCGTCCAACCCCTTCATTGTGTGAAAAGTTATATGACCTGCGTAGAGGCTGACCCCATAAATATCACCAAGTTGCTTTTTGTACGCATAGCCAACAGGGCCAAAAGGTTTGGGCATTATTTTAAATAAATTGACAATTTAGATGGTGCTGTTAGTTTTATCGTAACGTTTATTAAATAACAAAGGGTAAATTAACTGCTTCCCATACAAAACTAACAACATATAAAGAAGTACCAGATTTCACTTGATTTAATTAGCACAAAATTTTTGTTAATAAGGTAAAATTTGTAGTCTTTTTTTATTATTGGACGAAGCAAAGAGTCGTGCAAGGGATTAACTTGATGGCAAATGTTACGTTTATCCATAAAAACGTGGTCCTTGTTAAGATGCTATTCACAGCATCACAATAAACTCGTCCCATTGAAACATTAAATGTTGAGTCTCGTTACCACAGTAATTTCACTAGTCTGCAACGCCCTTCAAACTAGAACACAGACATGTTTGCACAATACTATTAGGCGGTAGAAATAGAAGCAGCGGTGGTATCTAGCTAGACGGTGTCTACGGCAACAGAGACCTACCGCCAGTCGTTTTTATCTTTACATACTAAGTACATAGTCAACAAATTAGGTTTTTATTTTCTTTACCCTAAAACTATACTTTTAAGAGCTTTAACAAAGTAAGAGGATAAAATAAAAAAAGGCTGAAAGTTGTTGACTAGTGAATTCGTAGTATTTCAGCGAACTTTTGAGAACACCTGTTTAATTATTGAAAAGGGCAAGGCTTTTATTTAAGGTCAACGAAGAATAAGGTTAAAAAAATAATTTTACATTAATTAATATACATGATATGTGTTTAAAAATATTGTAATTGTGGTAGATCTCTCTTGCTAGGGACCGTCTAGGTAGGTACCACCGCAGCTCTTATTGCAACCGACAAACAGTACTGTGCAGACATTACTACGTTGCAGTTTAAAAAGCGTCGTATACTAGTAAAATTACTGGGGCAACAAGACTTGACATCTTGTCTCATAGCAACAAGCGCTATGGGGTGCTGTGTATACAATATTAATCAGCGTCACGTTGTTCTAGGCTGAGATATGACTTACCATCAGGTGAAAGCCTTGCTCGTACTCAAGACATAGGTGAAGGGTGTGTTGAAGGATATCCCATTCGAAAGCTAGATCGTGTCGATTTCCTCATTGTGTTTTTCTTCACCGTAAGCTCCAGCTCAGTGGAGATTGAACCACTTTTCTTCGAAGCCTATCACCGCCGTTGGGCCGCTGCTCCCAATTTAACTATCAACGTTGATAAAAACATAGCTGCTTAGTTTAGAAATACTGTATCTTATATATAAATTGTTTCATTAAGCTCAATTTATATGCTGCTTAGTTCAAAGTCAATTAATTATACATTAAGTTTTTAGCAGCATCATTACTCGTGTAACTAGCTGCCGTTTTTTTCTTCAAGAGTTTTAAAATAAATCAATTGTTAACGAATAAAAGACATTAACGTGACATTAAAATAAGACTCAATTTAATGGCTGCGTAGCTCTGAATACGAATGAAAATAATGGGTATTTATTATCGTCTCTTAGAATATTTAGTAATAGACGGCGGCCTCGGGACGTCGCACTTCAATCCACCGCACCATCAGCACCACTGATTAAACATTAACAGCAGATTTTGTTCGCCGAATTGTTTTCGTGAAATTACTCAGACCCAACAAAGCATTGGCATTAGCGGAGGGGATATTTGGCAAGAAACAGAGACACGAAATAGCTCTCTGGCACAATGCTACTCATTTTTCTTAATGTAACCTCAAACGTATAATGTGGCGAGACGAAAGTATAACATGAGCTTTTAAAGTTAACCTACATATAAAATGAATGCGTGACCCAATGGTCAGAGATTCTAGTTTCATTTTTAGTAAGTCCTGCATTTCTATTACATATAATATTCAGTGACAATAAAATTGAAACTGGTAAAGCATACCTGGCTGTGATACTCGGGTTCCCATATGTTGACAACAGGAACACAGCAACGCTATCAACAATACATGGATATTACCTATATCAGTGGGTTTACATTACCATCTACAATCCAAACCTACTACGCACGCTCTAGAGACCTATGGATAAACCTAAGATCTATTTGAATTTATATTCTACGATTACCTACAATTTAAATAGATTTACGTTGTTCTATTGTATAAAACGCAGAATTAATCGATATGGAGTAAACCGTGGGGAGAAAAGAATATCCAGCATTGGACGTCCGACTGATGATAACGTAATTCGGAAAAGGAAAAAATGGCAAGAAAAGTACATGTTACAAAAACAACAGATATCATAGACATGTGACATCCCCCTAATCGCACTTGGACTGGATTGTTTCCTCATGGTTCATTCCAGCATTAAGATCATTAAACTGTCTGATTGCAATTGTTCTGGGAGACATTAAACAACTTACGTACATCACAAATGATTCATATGACAAACAATATAACAATCAGTAGTAAAGCTATAATTTACCTGTATTATTATTTTGTTTGACATACAAGATTTAAGTTAAAATTTTAATGAACAGCGCGCCCTCTCTTTGTACACGAGATCCAAGTGGAAGCTTTGATGCACCACCGTAATTATGTCATAATGCTTTGTTGTGACTGTTTGGATCACAATTTCAAATGTTTGAAGTGATTTTAATTATCAGTCACATCATCCCCCATCATTCTTCGTAACTATCACAAGAGGATTGTATGTAATTATAATTCTATTTAGTACTTTAAATCTATACATGTATTACTGTGTTAACCGGCAATAAAGAAAGGTTTTCGATGCAAATTTTATTAACAAATGGTTTACGTTATCTTTTGAGTATGTGTTTTAATAAAAAACTTTTATTTTAAAATACATGATTATCAATTAGAAGCCTTACGACATAAGAAAAATCAAAAATGTACTAGAGAAGTAAAGTAATTTTAAAACTATTTAGATAATAAAACATTAGTAATATTGTAACACGTTTTCATACAAAAAAAAAATTAAGGGGTATTAAAAGTTTCCACCGTTTTTGAGACTATCATCAAAGTAAAGATCCTGTCGTGTATTATACTTTTACCTACGAAATGTTTTATTTTTCTGATACTTATAAATGTTATATCCAGTATCGTAAAAAATAGTGTCAAAGACGTTTAAATAATATAAGTGGTAATACGAGACATCAATTTTTATACTAAGGGTTTAGCTAGAATAAAATATTCGTAAGGTCAGTAGATCGCTCAATGGCATGTATTATACGCGACCTTCAAATTCATCGGAGCGGGAACAGACAGCGGCAGACAGATGAACCTTTACAATCTGACCTTACGATCGACAATGATAACACAACACTGTAGATTATTCGGAGTAAGAGCAAAAAGCAACATTTTGTTTTTATTGTACCGTAAAACCTCTTTTTCATGTCCTTCCGGCCTTAATATTGCGGTGCTTTTTCTGTAGCGGGACCCCATCCTTTGTACCGAGGCGGCGCCTAAATGATTACTACCGCCGAAAACATTTAATTCTTAATGTTTCTTTTTAAAAAACAGCCTAAATAGACCGTTTCTTTTTTTATTGAAATTAATCTAGCCTTTCTTAAATCATACCTAGTATTTATGCATAATGTTTGTACCATAAATTTTCGTGACAACAAATAGAGAAAGCTGATTTGGCCTTTCCTGGTCTGATATATATGGATGAAGAGTATGATATATTGAAGCATTTTTCATGTAGGCAGAAAAAATTTTACTTCAAAAAAAGGGTAATGGTCAATTTACATGGTACCGGGTTTTTATATACTTATACCGGCCTTATGGACTAAAGGTTAAACCAATATTTCATTACACCTGAGAGGCCATACATACAGCTTTGTTTAATTTACATTTGAATGTAACATTACTCGAATACGCGATTTATTAGCATTAATTACGTCTACAACATTCATTACTTGAATATTTTGAACGTTTTTCAAATACCTAAAATTCAAACGTAACGAAACTTTAACCACAACTTTTTTTTTCATATATAATTTTAACCAAATAAAATACCGATACTACTGTACTTATTAGAACTAATCCAATGTTATCTGATCTTTGCATACAAATAGCAAAGAAATTATAAAAGGAGTGCCTTCGAATTTATATCTCAAGTGCGATCCTTCCACTGAAAACCCTTTTCGACCCGATATACTCGAAATATTTCGGGATACGGAGCATTGAATTGAGATGTTACGATCGAAAAATACGATATCGGCAGGGCATTTGCAAGATAATGGTCCATCATCACATTCTTTGAGGCATGACGCAGTTAAAAAGGTCACGTTACATCAAAAACATAATTTACATAACCATCATAACGACCATGAATTTTAGTAATACAAAATGTTCCCTTATGAAATAATGTTATAATGAGGTAAGGTCGTTAATGACGGAAGTGGACCATCTTGATGGAGTGCAGTAATTTATTATATCATTTTTAAAAATAATACTATTTAAACAGATATAAAAAGAAAAGAGTATATTAAAAGCAAAACCAGGTTAAAAGGTTTGTTGACAAAGAATGAATGTATTCTCTACGAGCTACAGTTTAATGAGGTAAGATTATGTGGTAAGAAAACATGTACCAACATGATTATTAAAACCGCTGGACATCATCACTCACAACATGCACTGTACGAAGACTAGTCTTCAAGATTTTGGACGAAAAGACCATAAAACATGCATATGAACGTAAAAAATCATAGTAGTAGTATATCATCAGCCCATAAATGTCTACTGCTGGATATGCCTCCGATAAAGAGGGGTTCTTGGCCATCTCCGAACACGCTGACCCAATGCGGGTTGGTGAAGAGCTAGGGCCACGTTTGTTTATTAGCAAGGTGCACAACGAGCAGCTAAAGTTGGCTTTGGTCAAGAGAATTGTTATGTGGAACCTCTTCCACTTTAGTGATAGTGTACAAACTACATATAATAGTAAAGACTTCAATGAGTTCCATTATAGGCTGCGGTCACCGCTCGACACCAAGCGGGCCGCAGGTGGAATAAAAAAAAAACCTTTTGAATATATTAAGAAAGCTCTGTTTTGTAATATTTTTATCAGAACCTGTTTTTTGACGAGACAATTACGAACAATAGGGATAAAACCCAAATAATGACAAACAGGCTGTAACTAAAGAAGCATGCAATTATTTCCTTTTGTTATAATATAAAAATGAGTTATTGATGCTTATTGTTTCATGAATATGAAAATCATTTTGATAGACTCCTTTTACTCACAAACTTTTAATGTAAATTTCTCTGTACTTTTTATAAATTTCTTTGTTTATTATAATAAAAAAAACATCTGTTTTTTGAAGAGAATATCTTTTCGAAATATTAATACGTATCTACAACTATAAAAAAGGAGTTCATTAAAAATTAACTAACTCTCGTACATAATAATAAATATACAAAAGATCTTTCCAATTTTTTTATAACTATTGTTTTATAACTTTTAATATCTATTTAATGTTATGATGGGAACAAAGGGAACTACTCCAAGAAAATTGGCAGACATCTGAAACAATTTTCAACTTTTCATCCTTTGAATTATGTCAAAGTGTAATTCAATTTGGTTTTCTTCTAAATAAACCTTCGAACATTTTAGGTTTCAACTGAAACGTTACACAATACTTCAAAAATTTTGGGGGTGGAAGGTTTTCATTGGTGGAGACCGTCAAGTTAGTTACCACCGCAATTCCTATTTCCGCCGCCAAATAGTAATGTGCAAATATTACTATGTTCCGGTTAGAAGTGTGCTATAAGCTAATGAAATTACTGCGGGAACGGGACTTAACGCCTTGTCTCTGTGATGCAGTGTATACTATCTTAACCAGCGTCAAGTTGTGATAGGCAAGCGTATCACTCACCATCAGGTGAATGCTCGTCTCGTCGCCACGTCGACCAAAAAATACTATTTTTAATATCCTTTAAGTATGTTTTGCTAACTTATATTTTGTTTTTCTAAACACTCAATAAAGATTATTTAAATATCTAACTTCACAATTGTATTTGTAATGAGTATATTATAATGATAATGTACTCAAGTATATACATGTATAAGTAAATACGTACACATAAACATCACTAACAAAAGAGTTCAAAGTTCGGACGACGTTAAGTAATCTCATTGCTTGGAGAACTGTGTATTTTATAGGTATGTTTTTAAGAAAATACTTTTAAAAAGTTAACTATAATATTCAATGTTAATTTAAGTCCATATTAATTATTCCTACCGTTTCCTTCACTTACTACTTGAAACACAGAAACTAACTGCACGTATTTTACGGGGCTATTCTGAGAAAGCCTGGCTTTACTCCGTTTGACGTATCTTTACTAAGTACAGTTTAACGTTTAGAAAACATTAATATGTTTCATCATCATCATCACAACTGATGGACGTCGACTTTTAAGATATGAGGTTAGATGAAATAAATTTTTACTGCTTTTAATTATTTAATATCCCGTCGATTATACTGGTAGGTTTCTGTCTCCCGAGACCTTCTTAGAAGATCTTATTTCTGCCGGCAAACAGTAGTAAGCAAATATCACTGTAGTACGGTTTAAAGAGCTTCGTAAGATAGTAAAATTATTCGGGTAAGGAGACTCTGTGTCTCTTGACCAGCGTCACGATGTTATAGACATATCAAGTGAACGTCTCGCTCGTATCGTCGTCTAATAGAATATAAAAAAATCAATATAAAGTTTAAAATTACTTGTAACCTATAGTCACAAAAGGACAGAAGTGACAAATGTCCTAACATCAGTTATTACGAACTACCTACAGCTACTTAACTATTGTTTACATTCCGATTTGCTCAAGCGGAGTAATATTATACGCGTAAAGATTTTATCATTGAAATAACCTATATATATATTATATATATATTATAACCTATATATTTTATCATTGAAATAACCTATATATATAATATGACTGCGAGAAAAAATAAGTGCTACTTATAAGTTGCTGATGAGAAACATGTTAATCATTGTAAGTAGTCGTCAGAGACTGTGGCGAAGTTCTTGGTATTTACGTCTCATCACTAATTTCATTAATCCATCAGTAACCAATTTTTTATTAGACCAAAATTCTGCTCGACAACATTAACAAAAAATATAATAAGGATCCAAAAACGAAACAATCCATTCATTTAAAATAATTCAATTGTTCAGAAAATTAACTAACCACATTATTATCGTAGTAAAAAACACATGTGTATGTTTAATATTTCCTTATTGCTTATTTAGTATTACTTACGTAACGGACAAGTTATAATTCATCAAGTTTCGTACGAACCTAGATGATCAGCTTACTATGGAGCCAATTCAAAGAGCTCATAATTTATTTAAGTCTTTTCCAACGAGTTCCTCTAACTAGTAACCAAAATTATTTAACCTCTAACCAAATAATATTATTAGCTAATATCTCCATAAAAAAATTAAGTTAGTTAATCATTGAAAGAAAACCTAGTAATGAACGTTTTTAAAGATTTTCCAATAATTCAAGCAAAACGATTAACAATTTAGATAAAATCATGTATTATTACAATTGAGTACTTTCTTATTCCACTTTTATATAAAACCTATTTGGTTTTAAACGTACCATAGACAATTACAGGGTTATATTTTAGAGATCTGTATGAAACAATTTGTTATACCTAAATTATTATTAATATGTTAAATAATAACATCACGGAAGTAAGTAATGACTATACTTATTGTGTTTTAAATAAAAAAAAAACTTCTTTTAAGACTTAAATCAAACCGCACCAATGTTTTTTTAAATTATTGCAAGGCTAAATTATTTTATTATTGTATCGCATCTAAATACAAGATTTTCTAAAAAAAAATAATCTTGGAAATTACACGGTATTTATGTATAATCTATGTTCTTCGCTCCGGATATTGATAAGATAATTCGTGATTAGTGTACATTATCCATTGACATAGAAACATGCATAAAGATAACATGGCACATACAAAACTAAAAGATCAAAGATCAAGAAACTATTAGTAAGTTTATGCGATAATTGAGACCACTACGGAACGAATAACCTGCAAATACTCACACCGTTAAACAAAACGCCGGTTAACTTGATAATCCACGTGTAAAGTGACTGCAACTGTTAACAACACAAAATAAACTAAACAAAACTGTAATTATCACGGTACGTTCACATATAATTTCGTCATTATTGCCTAAAACACTGCACAGAACACGGAAAAAGTTTTATAACTCACTTCGATGATCGTAATGGCGGTGAAATATTTCTT
This sequence comes from Pachliopta kotzebuea, assembly GCA_018246255.1. Taxonomy (NCBI): domain Eukaryota; kingdom Metazoa; phylum Arthropoda; class Insecta; order Lepidoptera; family Papilionidae; genus Pachliopta; species Pachliopta kotzebuea. The sequence continues at coordinate 14,305 of DWLS01001040.1, read as the reverse complement.
TTTAATACGATAAAATACACAACCGTCACCGGCAGCGAACGGCCGCGGACTGAGTCGCGCTGAATGAAATGCGTATCGCGAAATCGAGATCCGAGAAGCCAAGATGTTCTGGAACCGAATGTTTTAGGTTTTTGACTCGTGACGCACGACGCTGTCTAATGACCGAATGATTTATTTTCAAGCCTCCTCTCTGATGATGTTTAATGCTTCTAGTCATTTCACCAACTTGTTTATCCCTTCGGATACCGATGGTGAAATGATCGTTCAATTTACACAGAACGATATATTTTAGTGACTATAAGTTACAAGTAACTTGAAACGTTTTTTTAAACTCTGCGAGACTATGACACGAGCGAGTCGTTTACCAGATAGTAAGTGATATGCTTGTCTATAACAACGTGACGCTGGTCAAGAGACACAAGGTCTCGTTATCCTAATAATTTTATTACCTTACGAATCTTTTCAAACCGTACTATATTAATATTTTCACACAACTGTTTGGCAGCAGAAATAAGATCGACCAGAAGGTCTCCGGAAACAGAGAGGTATTTAAAAAATCAGTAAAAATTTATAAAGTAGAAGTCGTAACTAGTGAATGATTTTATAGTTTAACATTTTATGTTTTTTAATTGAAGCACACGACGCCGTCTAATGACCGAATGATTTATTTTGAAGCTTCTTCTCTGATGATGGTTAATGCTTCCAGTCAATTCACCAACTTGTTTATCCCATCGGATACTGATGATGAAGTAATCATTCATTTTAATTCAGAACGTTATGTTTTAGTAGAGTAGAAGAAGTAACTATTGAATGATTGTATAGTTTAATATTTTAGGTTTTTGACTTGTAGCGCACGACGCTGTCTAATGATGAACGAATGATTTGTTGTGAAACTTCTTCTCGGATCATGTTTAATGCTTCCAGTCGGTTGACCGTCTTATATAAATCATCAGATGACGATGATGAACCCTTTTATTTCAAGCCAGGACGTTGTTTTAATGACGTAAGTTGTAAATGATTTTTATAGTTTAACATTTCGGGTTGAGACTCGTGACCCTCGACTCTTTCCGATGACTGATAATGTAACTTATTTTGAAAACTGTTCTTTTATGACGTTTTGCTAATCATGTCATCGAGTCATACAGCCTGTCGAATACTTATAATGTACTCATTCATTTTACCCTAGCTGGTTGTATTCTAGTGACGCAGTACAAGCCGTAACTTGTGAACAATTTTTATGGTTTATAGTTGCAATAAAATTGACTATCTCACAATTTCGTTTAAAAGTATCCCAATAAATATATGTGATCGAATCGGCAGTGTCCGACGTTTATAGGATTGTACAAACTATTCCACTTAATGTAATTACTTTCTGTTTTGGTTCCAATATGTTTATTTAAATTTTAGCTTAATTGTAAATGTTTGGTGGTTGTTGTTCTTTATTTGATATCTATGGTTTATTTTCTAATGTTCGCCTTAATTAAACTCGCTAATTTATTTCTCATTCACGTACCGCGGAGAATTTAATGAGAGGGCCCTGAAGATTCTACGTGCAGGGGATCTATTAATGTGTCCGACTGGTATGGCACTTTTGGTATTCCGTAATTCAGAACAATAGCGTAATCGGAATACTGCTCGATTCTTTTCTTGATTTTTCATTGCATTATATTTTATCACGGATTTTTTCCATTAATGCAATAACTGTGCAAATCAGCGTATCACAACCATTTGATTTGTATTTTAATACTCAACTCATCTATCGACTATAACCTTTTACGATAACTTTTGTGGTAATCACAATCAAAGTTGTAAATCGAAATATATTTAAAGCTTAAATAAATACATAAAGCCACGCTGAACTAGTTTCCGATGAAAAGCATTCTTATTTGTTAAATAATAGATAATTCACAATGTTTTAATTCGGAACGAGGCCATGTATTTTCCACTTATAACTTTTCAAAAAAGAGATTTTTTCGTAGATTACTTTTTCATTTACGAAGCGATTTTGATACTTTGACAAATTGTTAATAGAAAGGCCGTCAAAGTCTGGCGTCCTAATTATTTTCCATCAAGCCGATCTTCGACGAGACTGTCGGGGATTTCTTAATTATCAAAACTTGCTATTTTTGTCTTTCTACGGAACAATACCACGTCGTTCCTATTTAAAAGACAACGAAACGTATCACTTTAGTACTAAGTTTCAAATTCACTGTTTTATTTCTGAATTAGTATCAGACTAGTCACTATTAAATGAATGTTGTGAACGTTTACGGAATGTAACAACAAACCCTAATATAATACGAAACTATTCACTAGTATATACCCAAAAAATGGTTTGTTTCTGTAGACTAATACATACATAAATAGGCCACGAACTCTGGGTTCGTGAGCTCAAAATAACATGAGCTGTATAAGAAGGATAGCAAACGGGTTTAAAAAACCTATATAAATAAACAAAATATTTAATTATTCGGTATGATAGGTACAATAACAAAATTATTACCAGTTATTTTCAACATTCGTAACAGCTGGACTAATGTAGACAGGAATTTAAGAGTACAAAATTAAAGTTATTTAAAAATGAGGATATGAAAAATAAAAAATCTTTTAAAACAATGAACACATTTTTTAATTTGTTTTACTTTCGCATGTCTTTTTCTATAAATAACCACTCGTTAACAAATATACTTGTTATTTCTTAACACTACAAAGCTTGCTGAGTTCTACAATTTCATAAATATATTCCATTCGCCTTCGGTTTAACAAAACATGAATTCTATTTACAACCTCGATACAAATATTATATTTCAAATAGGTCGAACACATGTTATGGTAACACAGATTAATCAAATATTACGACATTTCTAGCAACTAATTAATTTTTCTTATTAGAATAATACGCACATTCGTCTTTAGTGGATATGAAATTATCATTACTTTTGACCTTCTCTATTCTTAGTTACCGTGTTCATTAAATAATGATAAATAAGTATTATGTGTGATAAAAATATAAATAAATCATTTATTTTTAATATTAACGAAAATTATATAAAAATTAACTTATTATATAGCTCAGTTTAAAAATGCTGTACGTCGAATTAGTTTCACTTGTGGTAGGTCTCTGTTGCCGGAACCAAAACCGGAGTTCCTATTTTAGCCGCAGAACAGTAGTGTACATATTACTATATTCCGGTAAAGCATGCTGTAAACGAGTGAAATTACTGGCGTAACGACACTCGTCTCAAAGAACGTAATTCGGTACATTGTAAACCATTTTAACCAGCGCCACGTTGTTATGGGCTTTTACTTACCATCAGATGAACTCCTTCTTCGTCTCGTAGCTACGTTAAATAAAAAAATATATAATTTTTATTACTTAAAAAAAGCTGCGTCGATTCACCAAAGTACATAAGCTTTAATAGACATGATATTTTCGCCAATCTGTACTTTGAGATTTTAATTCCAGTCTCAGTGTATAACTTCTAACCCTTATTATAACCGTCATATTAAAATTAACTAAACTAATTGTAGTTTGTACATCACAATGATATAATGCTCCGACATATAAATTAGTCCACTTATTTCTAAATTAAGTTTGTGATTTACCGTACTAAAATATTTTATTATAGTTTACTTTAAATGATGTATTGTTAGTAATAATTATTAGAAATATAATAGTTTAAAGTATGTAATGTAAGGTTATATTTGTGAGATAAACTTACATTGGTTGTAATGATTTGATTAAAAATTAAAAATTTAATTCATTTTCATCTTGTAGATCTAGACAAAGTGGATTTGCCGCGAGAAATTTTGCGCGCTATGAATTTTTACGATCTTAAGTGCAGCCTAAGTTAACAAAAATGCTGTTAGGGTCTCCCATTAACTTTTGGAGCTCAACCCTCGCCTCGTTGACCTGAATATTTCTTTTCCAATAAACTCAGATATGAAAGTACTTATTCCAAATCCACTATCATAGTGGATTTGGAATAAGTAGTAAAGAGACTATAGACAATTGATTTATAAACTCCATATACTCAATAAAACTTATTAAAAAAATTACATTTCCTTTACTTCTAAACAATATATTTCAATTTATACATTAATAAATAAAATATAAGCATAATAATTGAAATTGACAAAAAAATTAAATGTATTAAAAAACTCCGATGCTTATCCAGTATGCTATCACAGACTTCATATACAATTTAAACACTTGGTCTCTATTACTCCGTGTTAAGTGACGTAGTGATCTTTGGTAGAAAAATATAGATAACCCTGGAAATTATAGGGCTTAAATATTGGCACCCAGAAATGGTAAAGTCTTTATGGCGACCAATTCTCAGCATGAGAGTGGTAAATAGACAAGCGAGTTTGAATTCTTGTTAGTTGAAAAGCTGTTAGTCACTTCGCCGCGGAGGCAGTTAAAGTTACAATAAGTACATACTAAACCGAAAATCTTTTAAAAACTTGTAAGTTACTTGTACGCTTCGCAGTCTAGAAATTTAAACACCGTAACAAAGTCTATATATTTAGAAGCTTCTCGAAGTTTTCGTGTGAACGTAACGCATTGCCTATTGCAGACAATGCTTAAAGTCCATAAAAGAACACAAAAGTTTGTTTTGGACTAGATAAGGTAAATTTTCTACTTCACATACAGCCCTCAACGTCTAGTAAGTAAATGTTTATTTAATTCTTTAAAACAAATTTAAAACGGTTACTCCTAGACTACATTTTACTAACTCATCATCATCATCAGCCGATGCACATTAATAGTTGCTGGACAAAGACTTCCTCTAATAGCGAAGGGATATAGGGCATTTCCCACCACGCTAGCACCGTCCGGGTTGGTGGGGAACCAGAACCTCATTGGTTGGTTAAAAGGGTGCACCACGAGCAGGTGAGGTTAGCTCGGATCCTGTGAGTAATTGTATGGGAACTTTTATACCTCAATCATATATATATATAGAATAAGTTAATATTTAAACGAGATAATTTAAGTACCTAAAGTAGCCAAACTATTTGACCCGACGTTGGTCCTTCAATATAACGCTTTTCCTTTATGTTATTCCCAAGAAACACTAAAAGAAATAAAGTGGTATGTTATTTTTTACCTTTCGATTCTGTGAACAAAGTGAAATATTATCAAGCTTTGTGAGTAAAATTCTACGTAACAAAAAACACTCGAAAAATATGTCGACATCTTTTATTTTTATGTTATAGACGTCAAAGAGGCGGTTCTGGTGATTTATATTTAATTTAAAGTTAGATAGATTTTTTATAGTTGCTTGAATGTTTATATCAAAGAATCTATTTATTAAATTAGGTTTTTTATTATTTTCCACATCTACATTCCATATGAATTTTGTTTGTTTAGGCGACGTCATTGATTAAGTCCAAATACAACGTGACTTTCTTCAACAGAAGAATGTGTTAGATACTTAAGAGTTTTATGCAACACCGTTTTACTACCGCAGATCACTTTACATCAGGTCAAATTTTAGGTCTAGTACTGACCTATTACAAAAGAAAGCTTGTCTAATATTTAATGATGTATTTCATTTTCGTTTTTTTAATGTTTTGAGTGCAAAACGTTTGCATTAACGTGTTGAAAAGGTAATGTGACAAAATTCAATAGGTTGTGTATTTGCTAGAGATTGCTATACTCAGGGCATAGGACATACTATCAGGTCACATCTTTTGAAGATATGTTCGTAAGTTACTGAGTTCTCGCTATTTCTTAAAGTTGAGAACGACCATCGAATTTAATAGATAAAAAATCTTACCTCAACGCTGGGATCCTTCGTTTAAAAGTTAAATTAAATACCTATAGATACTAGACTAGTTTTAAGTGCCAACCTACTCATTTAAGAAAACTATGGATTATTCTAACTGGTGCATAATATACAGTACAATTATATTATAATTGTTTTTCCTTTGCCAGAGTTTATTGGAAGAAGCTTTATAAGGTAAGGTTTGCGTTAATCCAAACCTTCCGATTTTTTATAGTAGTTTGTATTTTTAATGTACATTAAGAATAGATAAATAGATCAGTCTGGTTCAATTAAAAAAAATTCTGCTGTATTAAGGAAGTGATGGAGACAGTTCTCTTATCAAAGTATTAAGTTCGACAAGAGACCACTAAATCCTGTTTGAGTGTATAAGATAAAATTCAATATAGACAACGGCAGGGTAGGTAGTATATTATCGAAGCGGAGGCAATTTGGTTAAATCACAGCTGACGGTCTCTAGCACACTCAAGTGACTTCTTGTTAGACATGGCTTTCCAAGGTTGTTTGCTTTAGTTGTAACATGCAGACACTTACGTTAATTAATTTATAAGTAGGAACGATACTGTCTTAATTTTATTTGCAAATAGAATCATGTTTCACTGGGATAATTTTTTGGGTATTTCGTAGTTATATTACCAGGAAAAATTACATGTATTATTTTCCAGAAAGTATTATTAGGCAGAGTATTAATAAAATATAAATAAAACTTTATAACGGGAAAATATTTACAAAATAATAACTTAACATCCTAACTTTTGAGTTGGGTTCTCACTTGTGTATACAAGTCAGTGTCCTCATTAAAGTTATTTATATAGTTAAGTTTAAAACTTTGATGTGTCCCTTTTGTAAATTTATGGGCTCTTTACACGATTTTTACAAATATCTTACTAGAAATCTCCAGAAAAGACAATTCTGACCTTTCCTTAATTTAAAGATATAAAAAATGGCTTGGCTGCTATTACAAAAAATTTATTAGCTTTAGTAAATTAAAATTAAAATTTTAAACAAATTCAGAATATGGCAGTCTTTTCAGTTTGTGAATTTGTTAATACGAATTCCGTTGTATACTTTTACTCTATTTGTTACCTTTTGGTACTAAATATTAAATGTGTATACACTGGCACGCCTGCCGGTTTCAAGAAGTTATGCATAATAAAGAACAGTGCCGTGTAAAATTTGTTCAGAGTTTAGCTTTTTCGAATGTAAGTTAGAAAATTTTATTTTTATACATGATATTGATCGATGGTATTAATTATTAATACTGTATAAAAAATTATAATACCTCTGTTATTTTTAACGCCTGACAAAAATATAGTAGCAAATATTATAATATGAGGAATAGCAAGGCATAAAAAGTAAGTCGTTGAGTATATTCAGAAATTTACTCGTTGTATTAATTCAATTTATTAAAGTAGAATGAAATCATTTATATTTATATTTTAGTTGTTTATAAATTTTACATCCTTTATGTCAGCGTCAGTAAAGTCATTTCAGGACAATCAAGACTACGTAATGAGTGCATAAAAGAGAAAATGTTTCATGTACGCAGGAAAAAGTATAAATATGAGACATCTAGTACTATGAAAAATAATGATATTTATTTGATAAAAGTATTTATTAATGTAATTTAGAATATGAATAAAATTAGCTTATTAAATACATAGAATGCAAAAGGCGTTAGAATTAATTTATTAGACACAAATAACAGGTAACTAGCTTCTTGTTATGCATGCTGATTTATCGTTTAATATTACGGAACCGCAAACTAGTTCTAAGTGAATAATATGTCTTTATGATCTTACGTATTCGCTTTTGTGGTAGTTAATAATCGTTAATTTTTTATAGTTTCATTAAAGATACCTTTTACACTAATTAATTTATAACATTGCTGCAATTTATGCATCTTCGATTATTAAGTTACTTGTCATATTATAAGTTACATATTACTTAAATTTTTCGTTGTAGTAAACCATAAAAATATAACTATTGTAAATTAAACAAATAAGTTGCTAGGAACTACCACGAGAATATAGTTAAGGTATAATTTAGTTTTCATTAGTATTATGATACATATAAAAACTATTTTAAGAAGATTTAAATTAGTATGTCGAATTAGATATGAAGTATCGTTAAGCACTTGTCAACTATCTACAATAATAAGCGAAATGCCCAAGTTTTACTATTTAGGCACTAGTGTTTTCTAAAATCTAATAAATAAAAATATGTTTGATAATAAATTAAACATGAAATTAAAATAGGATTTTTGTTTTGTTAATAAATTAACATATGCTTTCGAACGCCAGCTGTAACAAATTAACCCTGAAAGCCATTCGTCGTAAGAACACACTCGAGTGTACTAAAAATCGTTTGCCTTGATTTACCCTAATCGCTTTGCTCTTAGTTATGTGTAAACATTATTTGCGGAAAGGTATTGTAGTGAATCTCTGTTGAAGCAATTACAGCTATAAAGGACCGAAAAGGTTAGCACTTTCGTGGAATATCAACACGTGATCTTTTATGGAATTTTATAAAGACAGTGAAATAAAAGCTTCCCCATACATTGTCTATTACACTAGATCAGAAATTCCATTAATTACTAACAATAATCTTTTAGTTTTATTCAGTTTTACTTACAACAGGTCATCAAAGGTATAGGAAGTATATCTTCGATTTTCGTACGTATTAATGCAGAACTAAAATATCGAAACATATTTAAAACTTAAGTTATACACTCTCTAAAATAATTCATCAGGTCAAAATTCAATTATCTTGAATCGTTCGTTACCTTTTACATTTAAGCGTTAACAACTTAAAAATGATTTTAATAGATTGGAAATAATTCCCTCCTAGTGACATTTTGATAAGAAAAGATTCAATATAACCTCTTACTATTTCATAATACACTGATCCTCAGGTGACTAAGATTGAGTTTGATGGAGGCCTCTCTTATCGGAAATTGTAGTCGATCGGCTGTCCATTTTAACACAGCCTTTTTTCCTCTAAAAAATTAAAAACGGCAGTGTGTCAACATTATTATACTTTAGGGTTGGATAGCACTACGCGCGGTACAATTATCGGTACAATAAAGCTTACCAATTAAGTTTAAAGGCGGCTGCACAATGTGCTGGTGGGTAAACATCTGATAGTATCACCTAGTGAATGTTCTATCCCCGCCGTTTATTTATTGCAAAAATTTCCCTTTTTTTTTTTCGTTTTAGACCAACAGACATTGTGACTCCTTAATTTTTTCCCGGTGATCGCCTAATAGTTACAACCGCTATAAGGATATGACAATTTTCCGTGCTAACTGATTATTCAAACGTTAGCCTTTTATTTACCTTAATTGTCTCCTATTGACATCACAATTTAGGGACTTTATTTTCTACTTTCTTTTAGATAAGTACCTAAATCTCGTGTATTTATTTATTTTCTCTCATTCCTTTACCTAATTTATGTATAACTATGCAATTTACTTGACTACTCTCTAATGTGTCTAATCTACAACGAACGTATTTATAAGTTTTTTCAAACCTATTACATTTATTGCCACATGTAGCCCCTTAATTACTGGGCTAATGAAATGTCGCATCTTGTCTTAGACTGACAGACGGAAACAAGATCTGCAAGCTATGCAAGTATACTGGGCCAAACGACCAACATCTTACCAATGGGTGAATAGTTTATGTCAAAATTTTGGATCACTCCCATATTTTGACTGTAATAAAATTTAATATTATAAATAATAAAAAGAAAAATGTTTGGTTATAAAAAACATAGGTTATATTGTTTTATAGATATGGATTTTAATTGAATGGAAGTTAGTATTCATATTCGTATAGATTATTTGTATGTATTCTCTTTTATTTGTATACTTTTAGCATCCCTTATATAGTATAATTGACTGACTTACGGCCTCTTCTACTTTTGCAGCACACATAATTACTCGTTGTTTATATTGTACATTTAGTGAGTCCAAATACTTTACGGTTCTCAAAGGAAGCTTATTTATATGTTTGTATTTGTTCTGTTTTGACGCACCAAAGGCTTTATTTATCTGTTCATAGGTAAATTAAGTAATAGTTATTATTTAGTGTTTTTTGCATAGCTGTGTTAAGATATATTAACCAAAATTTTATGTAAAGAATGAATAGGTTTCTTTTAGTATGCTTCATGACTAAAGATTATGTCTGTCAATATGTTAATAGATATTTGGCCTAAAACATGATTTAAATGGCTGTCTTGTAATTTATTTACATAAACTTAATAAAGTTCAAGATAGCATTTGGCGACAAATTGAAAAACGCAGGCGATATTATCAATTACATTTTGTTAGTGTTGACGCCTTTGGTACCAAACATAACCAGGTCGATACTCGATCAAGGACTGATTTCTTGTTACAGAGTGTTTGGCAAGGGATGAGTGTTTGCTGCGGAGCAGACGCAAGCGTTCAAAGCACTTCTATTTCGTATTTAAACAGCAAATTTCAAATATTAAGATTAAAAATTTTATTTTTTTGGTTTATTAAACCATTATGATCAGGAAATGATTAATTAACATATTTAGAATATATTTTTTATGCGACGAGACCAGCAGGACTTTATTCTGATGGTAAATAATATGTTAGTCCACTTGTAATTAAGCTATATAATCTTCATCATCATCATCATCGTAATTTTATTAATAAAGCAATAGTGCCCATTACAAATATTAATTAATGTTCACTGTTGTAATATTATAGACGGAATCTGGACAATTAGCTTTTATTCAAACAAATATAATTTTGTAAACAAATTTTCAGAGTGATTAATCACAATAACAAAAAAATTGTTTTTTTATAACATATCCTCTGATTTGAGGTTCATAATGGCCCGCTGAAAAATAAGAGCGAATTTATTTGCTAAAAAAGTTTATACCATTTATTAAGCTAAAGAGCACTTTGTATTTCATTCGTTTCATAAAACTGGGTATTGTGGGGTGTATCTTTTTAAAAAAGAAATGTTTGTTTCCAGGCTAATCTGACTTCCTCAGCTCTACAAAAGCAACGCGGTTATGTTAAATCTCCCTATACGAGAGCAGCAACATTTTGGTGGGTAATTTAAAATGCAAAACTATTTTCATAGTACACCAGCGTAAAGACCTACTTTGTTACTAATCTGTAAATGTTTACGACTGAATAAGAAAAACTAAAATGGTTGTTCATTGTTTAGATTTTTTCTTTTTATAATTTAAAACCACAAGAATTCAACTTATGGTTTTATTTAGTGTTTACACATACACATGTACTTGTAACACAATAAGTTATGATTATTTCGTTATCGCTTCTAATAGTTAGTTTTAGAAGGCTATCTTTAGCTCCATGTTTTCTTCATCAGCCGATAGGCCGATAGGGCTCCTCCAATAGTGGCAGTATTTGGGCTGTATCTCACCACGCTGGCCAAATGCGAGTTGATGGGGAGCTAGAGTCTCGATTGTTGATTAGCACGATGCACCACGAGCAGGTGAGATTGGCTTGGGTCCACTGTTGTATCATACCTCTTACATCACGTACCCTTATTATTCATCTTTAGATCCTTATTCGCAACATGGAGATAACTCATTCTATTTCTAGGCCTTACTAATTTTTGAACTTGGGTTTGAGTTACCACCCTTACATTCTCAATCTGCCTGTATAATAGCATTGTTATAGTCTGGCATTAATAGGCACAAGTTTATTTGGACTTTAATCAGCAGAACTAAATACTTTTAAAAGTGAAGTACTAACATAGACCTAAGTTGCTTTTGTATAACTAACAAATCTGTAACAATCCTAAGTTCTCTATCCTTAATTAAATATGTATAAATTCATAAATGTTGGAGTCAGAACTTTCAGGGCGTGAAAGCATCGTCATAATGATATAGAATGTTGAGTTTAGATCATTGTTATTTAAAAATAAACTTAATATGTTTTAATGATCATCGTCATCGGCATTTAGTTATCTATTGCCAAGTAAAGGTTCTCTAATGATTTCCGCTAACTGAGGTCCTTTGCTTTTCCCATTCTCTAATTTCCGGACGCTTTTACGAGTTCATCGATCTATCTGAAAGGAAGGCGTCCCATACATATCAGAAGTTTATTTCACTATATAACAGGTTTTTATTTTCAATGTCAAGCTAGGAATTTAACACAAAAGCTTATATAAGAAATACTTTCATAGAATATAATCAAATACAAATAAGTTCATAACGACGTGGAGCAATTTACACAGACTAGTTCTGTTTACTTGATTTCGCAAGAGAAATACACTCAGTCGACTAACTACGGACTCCTAACTTTATTTAGTCGGCATGCAAGTGATATGTACCAGTGGGACACTTTAAATAAACTTCCTGTTAGCTTCTCGATTCGTCTTAATTAAATCTTAGTCTCTGGGAGTAACCACCGTGTATTTAACAACAAATGTTTACAGTTAGTCCAACATTTTGTTAATAAAATACTTAACAGAAATATAGAGTTTAATGTTAACATATATGTATGGTAGTTGAAATTAATATTTTATGTTTGTAATTCAAAAACAATGAGTGCGAATGAATGAAGGAAAGTTCTAGTTCATGTACTGATCATAGAACTAACATTTTACAATTATTAACAATTATATAATATCTTGTCGTCATGATTTTTCTTTATTAATACTTTTTACTTTAAATGAGGGTCCACATATGCCTGCTTATGTTTAGTTTTAGATTGTATATTCAATATATTGTATAATTGTCCTACTTATTTGCTATTTTTACCATTATAAATCATCATGGCAGTTTCGGACAAAGATAATTTCTTACTAGTTTACAATCAGCAGAACATACAAAAAATACTATTTTTGAAACAAACCAGACGTTTTCATTGTGACAGCGACAATTACATTTGAAGCTGAACAGCGCCTTTCACACTTTCCGATGCTCACAATGTTCCATTTTTTTATAACATGCAATAAACCCAGTTTCTTTAATTTGAAAAAGTTTGGTACTTTACTCCTTAAGAATACAAATTGCTTTGGCAGTTTGTTCTTCCTCGAAAATGTCGATTTGGTAATATCGATTAATAATTAAAAGAAATCTATATTTGTATACACTAAACCAAAAATCAGTAAACGTAATGTTGGATGGTCCCCACAACTTGACCCACAATTTGGTGAAGGTCACACAGGAAACAGCTGGATGCAGACAGCGCAGGACCGAGCTGAGTGGAGATTTTTAGGCAAGGCCTATGTCCGGGAAAAGACATCTATCAACTGTTGATGAATTTTAAAATAATAATGAATACGATTCATAAAACGGTGATGGCCCAGTTTTGAAGCGCATTTGCCACGGTTTGATACAAAGTAATTTTGGGCTACTGGTAAAGGAAATCATCATGAAGGAATCGATGTCGAAGAAAAACAGATATCAGGTCCGTATTCGCCAACTTACCCTTGACCGGCGTGGTAGATAAGAGTCCTTGATCTATATTTATAACTTTTAAATACGTCAAATACTATGGAATCCATTTCAACCAGAAAGAGGTGCTACTTAGATATACTATTAATAAATATTATATAATGTGTGATAACTTAATATTTGATGTTTTTTTTTTAGCTCAGTAATTAACATTTGAAATACCCTCTACTATAGATGATACTACAAATAAAAATCTATTAAATAAATTATAACAACTCAGAAAGAGAAAAAGATCTCAGAAAGTTAATTAAGAAATTTCTGAATTACCATTTATTACTACTATTCGTGGTAATACGTAACTGCAGGTAGATCTTTTTTACTGGACACCATCTAGGTATGTACCACTGCATTTCCCATTTCTACCGCCAGTAATGTACAAATATTACTGTGGTGGTATTCTGGTTTTAAGGGTTCTTTATGCTAGTGAAATTACTGGGGTAACGAAACTAAACACCTTATGTCTCAAGGTGACGAGCGCAATGCAATACCCGCTAAAGCGAATAAAAGCGAAAATTAATTAAAATATTTCAAAATAATAAGTACCATGTGCAATAACAAAACTGGATATATCAAAAAAGGAAAATTCCATAGTACACGAAAAGATATATTTTTTGTTGTTGTAAAATATACGTATAATTAATTAATTACATGTGGGTGTACCATTAGATAACCACTTTATTTAAATTTGATATCAGATGGTAGTAATTTTCTCTAGTATTTGCAGTTAAAATACATGTTTTAATAACTCGAATATGTTGTTGGTAACGCTTCAGACGTTGAAGAGAAACTCTCAAAAGCTTAGGCATCCTACATATTTGGTTCACTGGCTTCAACTAATAAAGTACGTTTCACGCGAGTATATTTGATAGCTAATTCGGACACTGCATAACGGCTTAACAAATTATTGAAAAAATATTCAAGTTTAGTTAAATAAAATATATTATTTAATAGTTATAATGTTTGGGTTGTATATAACGATCGAAGAAAAGGTCCATTACAAAGAAGCGCCTCACCCAGCTAAGGATGTACGACTAGACTATGTTTGC